>SZWC01001873.1:210747-259336 GCA_023375785.1 Penium margaritaceum | reverse complement strand
ACACACACACACATACACACACACACACACACACACACACACACACACACACACACACACACACACACACACACACACACCATCACTGCAGGTGATTAATCTGGACTAAAGCTCTCTGATGCAAAGCTATGATGCAACATGGAGCTCACAGTGATGGCGACACCATCAAGTTCTCAAGTGGTAGGCACAACACCAACACCAACCCCGAGAGCTTTGTTGTAGTTGTGTTTCATAATATTACATTCCAGAATGGGGCACACATCTTTAGGATTGGATGCACCACATACAGTCGTGATGTGGTTGGATTCTTACACATTTGCATGCTTGTAGCTTAGTGAGCCGGGTTGCTGATCACTCGGGACCACACGTCCGGTTTATGCCGGCATGTAAGAAACCGCCTGGAGCTCGCTCGCTCCAGGGCCGGGTTCGATCCCTGGGTGGCATCCGGGCCCCACGTCGAGAGCCTCGCGTGGGTGGCCCGGTCAACCAGCGCCTAACACTTCGCTCACTCCTTACTCGCCTTTGTCGCCTCAGTTTTACTCTTACGCTATGTGAGCTTGCCCCCGATCCATAGTGTCGTTTCTTCTGTGCTCTTGCTTCCTTGCTTGCTCACGTCGGCAACCACAGCTATCTACTGGTATCAGAGCAGGAGGGCTCACTCCTCGCGACATTCCTGAGGCCTTGTTGGGTCACTTCCACGTAGCGGGTTATCTCACGCAAGCATTTCATGCACGAAGACGGTGGCTTTGGCCGCAGCAGCAATCTCTACCGCTATTACCGTCCAATAGCCACAGCCTTATAGCCGCTGTCTCAGCAGCTGCACTTACATCTCAGCCACACACATCGCACCTGTGACTTATGAGGTGCTCTAACTCCGTGCACGACGTAGCTGCGACTACGGCATTGGCGCCTCTCTGCCGTCATCCGTTCTCTTCAGCGTGCTGTTGCCTCCACACACACAGTTGGAACGTTGTGGCAACAGTAGCCACATCCGTTTTTAGCGGCTGCACGTGCGCACCCACTTGTGGTGCCTGTGGTTGGTGTAGCCGCCGCATCCCTCGCAGCCAAAGCCACCACACCCGTGCTTTACGTTGTGTCAGAACCACATGCAAGGTGCAGCTGCGACTATGGCATTGGCTTCTCCATCTCCGTCTTTCCGAGATCTTGACAGTGTTGCGGCCGATTCATCAATTGTAGCAACAGCTACAGTACACAGCAGCTGTCCTTGTAGTAGACCCCGGTGCTCTCCAACAACTGCTCTCTTGCTCTTGACCGTGTGGTGGTCATCGCACCTCGGACTGTGGCCACGCCATGATCCTTGCAGCCGCCCCACCGCCGCAGCAGCTTGATATCTACGTCATGAAGTGAGCGGCGGCATTGGTATCTACACCCCACGACCTCTTAGGCTGCCTGTCAGGGCAGCCGACTGCTCGGCACACTGGCGTCTCCTCCTATGGCATAGCTGGTGCCCACCTCGCCCACGGCCGCACGTGAGCATGACCATATTGACAGTGAAGTCCCATACTACGAAAGGAAGGTGGAGAGGGAGGTGCGGTCGAGGATTCGTCGTAGCAGCCCAGGGTATTACCCTGGCGAGGACTATGACCCCACCGACCACTATGAGTGGGAGGACGCCGGGACCTACGCAACTCACTGCCAGTCAGCTTCCAACGATTCCCGGACGGCGCAAAATAAATCGGCCAAAGTACCACCGCGTGACCACCGACCTCTTAAATCACCAGTAAGCCCACCCGTTGCCTATAGAACGTGTCGACAGCGTCGTCGTGCTGCCCATCGCGGAGCAGCACCACCCTCTGCAACAGCAGTACCTGGAGCTTCAGCATCACGCCGGGTAGCATCCCTAGTCGCATCAGTAGCAGAGTCGACCTCTTCTTCTTCCCCTGATGTCCTGACTGCTCTGTAGGTTGCCCTTGTGTCTAGTATAGCCGTTGCCTCCACCTTTGCTGCCACTACACGTGCTGCACGTGCACCAGCCAGCTCTGCTGCTGGCATAGCCATTGAGGCATACACAGCAGCGGCAGTCGATCAGGGTCCTCTGGCAGGTGCTGCTGTCAACGTCGCTATCCAGATTGCAGCCACTGCAGACGCAGTCACATCAGCAGCAGCTGCAGCAGCAACGACGCTCTCCCATGCCATCGACTCCATTCACACCTCTACCATCCAGGCGTCAGCGTTGTCCTCTTCTTCCTCATCAACGACTGGTCACATCCAGCTGCTGATCTTGACTACTGCTGCCATCGCCACCCTGTCAGCTACAACGTTGACAGGAGTAGCATGTCTCGTCGTCTCCGTGTCAACTATTGTTGTAGTTGTAGCCTCCTCAACTGTCGCTGCCCTCTCACCATTGTTATCTCAGCGCCGCTTTGCTTGGTGAGCTTGGTCTTTATCTTTGTCTCTTCCTCTTTTGTGTTGGCATGTTTGTGCATCCAGGTTCCTTCCTTGCAGCACACTCCCAACGTACTCATTCCCATTTCCCACGCCCACTGGGGCAAGGGAAACTCTGGCGAATTTTTCTCGGCAGATTCACGCCACTGTCATCATGCCAGTTGACGATGACCAATACACTGCCTTGCAGGCTAAACTGCAGCGCGAGGCTGTGCTCACTGCTCAGCGAGCTGCCAAGGAAAAACTGCATACTAAGCAAGCTGACCAGGAGACCTTCACAGACCACATTACAGATCTGGTCATGAATCGTCTCCAGCCTACATTGCCCAGCACATCCTCTACAGCCATTGCCGCCGGCATCGTTGCTGCATTCTCCACTTCACCCGCTTCCACTTCTGTCACCTCCAACTCATCCTCCTCTGATCCTCTCGCAGTCACCGTCACCATTGGCACAGCCGCAGAAAAAGCACTTGCACCACCAATGCAGCACAAACCTGACTTTGACTCTAATCCACCTGATTTCACATCCAGCCTTACCTTCCATTCTTGGGAAGTCTGTTTCAGTGCTTGGACACAGGAGGAGAAAATCTGGGAATACTACCATGAGCTCAATCCTTCTCCTAACCCTCCTTTTATGCTTGTTGAGTTTGAGTCTACCCGTGCTGTACGTGCTCTCATTCGTGTTGGAACCGACGACCTCACTTATGAGATCAGGTCCTATAATGCTTACTCTGCACGTCGCACCACTGCTGACCCTGTTGGTACTTACCCGTTGATTAAACAGCACATGACAGTGACTAGGCATGTAGCCCAAAGTGTTCTCACTGTCCAGTTCAACACGCTCTCCATGCGTGCTTATGAGACTACTGATGCATATTGGGCTCGTAGTCTGCGATTGCTGCGTGACCTTGGCAAGGCCGCTCCTAGACAACTCCCTGCTTTCCTTTCCATCATCAACGGCCTCATCCGAGAACTCAGCGACATCTTCTGTGAAGTGAAGGCCACCAAGCTTGAATGCCTGGCCGCCATCCCTGTCCTTGCGGATGCACCGCCCGGGATTGGTGCCTTCAGGGAGTTCACCTCTCAGCGTCAACGGGCTCCACCGACTGGTTGAGCCCGTTGCAGAACAAACGTATCTATCGTGCCGCAGTTGCAGCAGCTACCACCGCACTCCCCCCTTCATTGTCCTCAGCTTCTGCCTCATCTTCCACCACCACCTCCACCACAATAGCCACCTCTCTCGCTTCGCAAGGGGGTGGCAAGAGTGCGGGCCGTGGTAAAGGCAAAGGCCGGGGGGTGCCTCTGATAGCAGTAGACATGGGGGGAGGCAATGGTCGCGGCACTGATGGCGCCGCATCCTCCTCTTCATCCACCAGCGTTGTCCCGTGCTGGAACTACGGTGCTGCAGGCCACGCAGCGCCCAAGTGCCCAGCACCTCTTGATGATGCCTGCCTTGCGTCAGCCATGCGCGCACACTGGGCACGTTCGTCAGGGACTGGCGGCGGCTCCTCCCGTCCATCCACCTCCACTGCTCCTTCCAGTCGCCCCTCCTCTTCCTACCGGACAGCTATAGCTTACAGCACCGCCATGACTTCACCGCCACCACCGTCTCCCTGGGTTTGGCCTCCCGGGTTTGGCGGCCCTGTCTACTTCGGACCACCCTCTGGGTTCTACTCTTCACCACCGTGGGCATCCTCCACCTACACTACCCAGCGCCCATCCTCTGGCGTCATCATCTCTGGTCCGTCTGCCGATGAGCGCCAGGTTGACTTTGCCCCCTCCCATGCTGTCCACCAGAGACACCTTCATGATCAAGGAGGTGAGAGTGTGCATTTGGTTGTAGGAGCACTTCCGTGTGCTATTGATGCGTCACTTTGTGGTCTGTCGTCCGGTCATGTTCAGGGTTCCTTCCCAGTTGATGTACCGTGGATTGAACAGCGGCAATCTTATAACTTGCCTTGTTGCCTTGCTGTCTGTGGCTAGTGCCTTCCTCCTCGCTTTGCCATTGCTGCTGCGAGTTGTGACCCTACATCCATACGTGCTTCGGGTGGCTTCTGGATTCTCGACTCTGGAGCCACCCACCACATGACCTCTTGTCGTTCCTCGTTCGTCTCTCTGGGTCATGTTGACTCTGCGCTTTTTTTCCGCAACGGATCTGGCCAGCTCTTGCCAGTCCAAGGTGTTGGATTTGTCTGCTTTGTTGGCCCTCGTGGGGAGCTCTTTCTGCCAGATGTTTGGTACGTGCCTGCTCTTGAGATCAGTCGGCTCTCTGTCAAGGCACTCGATGACCAGGGCATGGACTTCTCTTCCAGTCGCGGTATTGCCTCTGTGTTGCACAGCACCACTGGTCATGTCTTGCTACGTGGCATGCGCTATGATTGCTTGTACCGTGTGCCCTCCTTTGTACCTCCTCCCGCTTCCAATGCACTTGTTCATGTTGTGCGCTCTCTCTCCCCGGCACACGCACAATTGCTCCACCGCCATCTCTACCACATTCACACTACTGCTGTTGACAGTTTGCTCTAGGACAAGCCCGCTCATGGTCTTGACTCTGACACGTTCTCTGCCCCTTGTCCCATTGACTTTCTTGACTGTACTCAGGGGAAAATGCATCGGTCACCGTTTTCCACATCTGAGTCCCGCACATCCCATCCCCTTAACCTCTTGCACGCAGACATCATGGGACCCCTCACCCATGATGCTCTCGGGGGGGTTGGCCACTGTGTCCTGTGCCTCGCGGATGATTTCTCTCGCATGTGTTAGGTCTTCTCACTTCGGCAGAAGAGTGATGTCTGTCCCACTCTCGAGTCTTGGCTGCCCCAGGCCAAAATGGCCTATGGTCGTCGTCTGAAGGTTTTTTGCTATGACCGTGGTGAAGATTTCATGGGTCCCACGGCTGGCTTCATGACATCTCGCGGGATGTGTATGGAACCTTCTACTCCCTACATATCCCAATAGAATGACGTCTTTGAATGCTAGAACCGTACACTTACTGATGGTGTCCGTACTCTTCTTAGTGAATCCTCTCTTTTCCACGTCTTTTCTTTTGAAGCCATGTCTTACATGACCTAGGTGTGGAAATGTGTTCCCCACGGTCCCCTTCCCCATCATGTCACTCCCTTTGAGCGCTAGTATGGTCGTCGTGTCGACCTCCGTCTCGCCCGCGGGATTGCATTGTTGTAGTCTGGTTTCTCGAGGACTTTCGCGACAGCAAGCTCAGCCCTCGCGACCGTCTTTGTACCTTCCTTGCTGTCTCGATGATGTTCAAGGTGTGGCGCTTCTGGGAATCTGACCGCTCTCGCCTCATTGAATCTCGTGACATTCTGTTCTTCGAGGATGTCTTTCTTCGTGACCTGTCCCATGTCCCTCCTCCCTACTCTCTCTCCTCGCTTCGTCGGCTTGGGGGGGTGTGTCTGGTCCAGCCTCCGATCTCCGAGCGTCATCTTCTCCTTCTTACATAGCGTCCCCTATTGTCCCGCCTGCTCACACGTGTGAGCAGGCGAGACAAGGGCTCCTCCTCCTCAGAGTCCTCGTCCTCCCATACATCATCTGAGTCGGATGCCTCACAGCCTTCCTCGGATTCCGTGTCATCCGAGCCACCCTCTGGTAGTTCCGGGTCCTCATACTAGGCATTCACTCACACGCAGTCCCCCGTGCATTCCACTCACACCTCATCCCCTAAGTCTGTACAGTAGTCACCTCCGGTGGTTGACACCACTGGAGGTGCAACACCTCATGTTCCTCCTCCTGGCCCTGAGCCCTACACACGTGGGGGGAGACTGTGTGCTCTTCAGTCCTCTCAGTCCTCTCAGTCCTCTCAGTGACGCTCACACACCTCCGTGGCTTCTACGGATTCTGTTTCCATTGGCCCGTCCAAAGCCTCTTAGCCCTCGCAGCGGGTCACGCGCTCCAGTGCGTCGTCCTCCAACTTCTTGGCCCTCAGCTCGTCCCACTGGCCTTGATGCGTTTGGCCTGTCTATGAGTGTTGTTCATCCCAACTCAGTAGTCGGCTACGCTCTCGTAGCCCATGATTTCTATAGTGCTCTTCAGTCTTCTGTTTCCAGTTATGTTGCCACATGTTTCGTGGCCTCTAACCTTCCCACTCTCCCTCCCGAGCCTACCACAGTCCGGCAGGCTCGTGAGGCAGCTGATGCTGACCTCTTGGAGAAGGGCATGTAGGAGGAGCTGACAACCCTCCATGAGCATGGCGTCTTTGAGCTCGTGGACCTCCCTGTAGGCCATAAGGGAGTCTCTGCTCGCTGGGTACTTTGACGTAAGCTCAAGCCCGATGGGAGAGTTGACCGGTACAAGGCTTGTCTCACGGCTAAGGGTTTTTTCTAGATCCTTGGGATTGACTTTGATGAGACCTTTGCACTGGTTGGGTGGTACACCACTGCCCGAGCGTTGTTGAGCCTTTTTGCCCAGCATGACTGCAAACTTGAGCAGATGGACGTTAACAACGCCTTCCTACATGGGAGGCTTGATGAGGAAATCTACATGGTGGAGCCACCGGGGTTCACCGATGGTACAAACAAGGTCTGGCGGCTGCGCAAGGCCTTGTATGGGCTCAAGCAGTCACATCATTTTTGGAAACTGGAGATCTCCTCTAATCTTAAGCGGGGAGGTTACCGTCATAGCACGGTTGATCCCGCACTCTTCTTGAGTGCCCCCTCAAAGCCATTTGTCGCCATCCTCGTCTACATCGATGACCTGCTGATTGCTTCCCCCAGTCCCGCAGCAGTCCAGTCAATGAAGAACCTGTTGTATTCCACATACAAGATGAAGGACCTAGGTCCAAGAAGGACCTAGGTCCTTCTTGGACCTAGGTCCAAGAAGGACCTAGGTCCTTCATCCGGAGATGAAGGACCTAGGAGGATGGAGTTTGAGTGTGACCGCCAGCGCCGAACCATGTACATACACCAGGCTGCGTACATCCTCCCTACTTGCTGACGTTCCCAGTGCATCCACATCGATGACTCCAACAGGACAGCACCTGCTGAAGGTACTCGACTCAGCACAGCTGGGGGAGACCGTCGATGTCACCGACTACCCTACTGATCTTTAAATTCGACGTCTAGATTTTTAAGAATTATGTGTTCCATAATTTCGACCAGGTTTTTTACTTTGTCATTATTTATGTGTTCCTAATTTGTCGAATTCAGATGAGGTGTGATCCTTAAATTCGACCAAAGGGCGGGTGCAATTTCTATCTGCTCCTTGAATTCGACGATTACCTCCGAGCGAGCGTCTGGCGAGCACTGTCATGCACTGTCGTGCGCGAAGACTCGGCACGTGACAGGGCACTTTCGGCAGTACCGCCAAACGTGCCCCCAGTCACGTGCCGAATCTGCGCGTGTCACCTGCACGCGCAAGTGACGCGCGCCGACACGGGGATTTTGTGACTTGCAAACTCGTCGCTCGACAACGTCGAGCGACGAGTTCGAACAGGGCACTGCCTTGTATTATCTACAAGGTATGATCAAGGAACCTAAAAAGGGTATGACCAAGTAACCTAAAAAATTATTTAGACCCTCACACCTTAAATTCGACGATTCCCGAATTCAATTATTTATGTGTTCCTTTCAATTCGTTGATCGAAATAACGGTTCAAATTCAACGAAGGAAAAAAACATTAAAATCGAAATTAAAGATCAGTAGGGTATCTCATTGTGGTCGGCTCTCTCATGTACCTCGCTACCACCACTCGGGCGGACGTGGCCTTCTCGATCAACTTCCTGACCCAGTTCTCCCAACGGCTTATCCAGAAATACCTCGAGGCTACATTGTGCGTTGTCCGCTACGCACTGTCCACTACAGGCGTAGGACTGTGCTATTGTGCTTAGCCCTCTGTGGTGGTAGACGGATACACAGACAATGATTGGGCACAGGACACAGACGCTCGTAGCCGCACCGGTTACATCTTTCTTGTCGGTGGGTTTACTGTCTCGTGGAAGAGTGGAAAACAGGATTGCATTGCCCGGAGCTCTAGTGAGACGGAGTCTGTGGCACTTGGTGCAGGTAAGTGTGAGAGTGTGAGGTTGTCCCGCTTGCTATAACAGTTTCGTGTCCCCATCCATAGCATCAATTTGCATTGTGGCAACCAAAATGCAAAGGCAATCGTGGAGCACGATGGCATGCATCGTCGCACTCACACAAAGTACATCAACATTGAGCATCACTTTGTATGTGAGCGCATTCCTGTAGGAGACGTTCAGGTTGTCTAGGTCGATACTCGTCAGCACCGTGCAAACTTTCTTACCAAAACTCTTAGCAGTGGCATGTTCAAGGCGGCTCTGCATGCTGTTGGACTGTTGTGCTCTCGTGATGGCCCTGGTTGACATGATTTCTGTTCATCTCATTGTCTTGTGGCGTGCTCCTCATCTTATGTGTGTGTGGACTGTTCGTCTGTGGGTCATGGGGGAGTGTTGGTTATGGTTGTGACTCACGCAAGTGACCTCTTGACTCTACGCACACACACCGTCACTGTAGGTGATTAATCTGGACTAAAACTCTCTGGTGTAAAGTTGTGAAGCAACATGGAGGTCACAGTGATAGTGACACCATCAAGTTTTCAAGTGGTAGACACAGCACCAACACCAACCCCGAGAGCTTTGCCGTAGTGGTGTTTCATACTACTAGATTCCAGAATGGGGCACACATTTGTAGGAGTGCATGCACCACATACACTCGTTATGTGGTTGGATTCTTACACATTTGCATGGTTCTAGCTTAGCGAGCCAGGTTGCTGATCCCTCGAGACCACACGTCCAGTTTATGCCAGCATGTGAGAAACCGCCTGGTGGTCGTTCGCTCCAAGGCCGGGTTCGATCCCTGGGTGGCGTCCGGGCCCCACGTTGAGAGCCTCGCGTGGGTGGCCCGGTCAAATGGCGCCTAACACTTCGCTCACTCCTTACTCGCTTTTGTCGTCTCAGTTTTACTCTTACGCTATGTGAGCTTGCCCCTGATCCATGGTGTCGCTTCTTCTATGCTCTTGCTTGCTTACTTGCTCACGCCGGCAACCACAGCCATCTACAAGTGGCCGAGAACTCGACACAACTTTAACACTCTCCCATGACCTGCAGACAGTCAACCCATATGCTTCAATGAATTGGCACACACAAGAGTGCATAGGAATGGTGGTGTGAACAAAATCGGCAAACACCAAATGCACGTCACTCGGGGTCATGGGGACATTCAAGTCCGACGGCATGAACTGCACACTTGAAAGTATTTCTGTTGAGAGCCTTAGTGATGAAGTCAGCCCTCTGTGACCGAGTATCCACCCAAGCAACCCGAACAATGCCAGCAGCGATACACTCACGAACAAATTGGTGCTCAACATTGATGTGCTTGGTGCGTAAGTGGTGCATGCCATTTTTTTAGCAATGGCCTTTGTGCTTTGATTGTCACACCGTAGAGTGATGTAGAGAATGGGGAAGCGCATTTGTTGCAACAAGCGACAGAGCCTAACGGCCTCACGTACTTGCACCAAGAGCAACATACTTCGCCTCCGCTATGTTGCGGGCTACACACCCTTGCTTACCACTCTTCCAAGAGAAAGTCGTGCCACCAACCAAGAAGACGTACCCCATCCTACTCCGTGCGTGAGTGTCATGTGCCTAGTCACTGTCAATGAATCCATCAACAATGACTGAGGGCTGTGTACAAGTACAGCCCAATGCATGGTGTGGAGAGTGCATAACACAACATGTACAGTGCAGCCTCAAGAGGATGCTCTCTAGGACAGTGGGAGAATTGAGAGAGAAATTTCACAGAAAAGACAACATAAGCACAGGTGGTGGTGGTAAGGTACATCAACAAGCCAATGATCCTTAGTTAGTTAGTCACGTCAACAATCTCCCCCAGTTTTGACACATCTGAAGACTTCAATGGTGTCTGACCAGCTGGGGTCATGGGTGTAGAGGCTGAAGAAACAACTGTTAGAAGTGGTCCAAAATACTCCTGTATGCTGCGAACGCAGGCAGCATGGTGGACATGCGGAGTGTGGCGTGAGTGATCACACTCTAGCTCCATGTCTAGAAAGACACGGGCTGGACCAAGGTTCTTCGTCTTGTATGCAAGTTGTAGGAGGGTCTTTGCAGACTGGACAACTGTGATGCTTGGAGAGGTAATCGAGAGGTCATCAACATAGACAAGGAGAGCAACAAGCGGTGTAGAGGGAGCGCTTCAAAATAAGGCAGGGTCAACAGTGCTTCTCCAAAATCCTCCTTTCTCCCATGTGGTGGTAATCTCCTGGTTCCAGCAATGTGGAGATTGTTTGAGCCCATATAGTACCTTGCCTAGCCACCACACCCGGTCGGTTCCATGTGTGAAGCCACTTGGATGCACCATATAGATTTCTTCGTCAAGTCTGCCGTGGAGAACGGCATTCTTGACATCCATCTTGTTGAATTCTCAATCATGTTGGGTAACCAGGCTAAGCAAGATTCTGGCAGTAGTGGACCGACTGACTGGAGCAAAGGTCTCATCAAAGTCAATCTCTTGGAATTGAGAGATTCCTTTGGCCGTGATTCAATCCTTGTATCGTTCAACTGTCTTGTTTGGATTCAACTTCTGTTTGTACACCCACTTGGTTGCCACTACTTTTCTTCCTGAGGGAAGATCCACTAACTGTTGGCACTAGTGGGTGTGGAGGCACCCTCAAGGATTCCTAGCTCTTTCTGATGCACGCTACCAGTGTTTGGACAGCCAATGGACACCAATGGTGAAGAGTGTGGAGTACAAGGATCACGGATGTGAGTGGGCAGAACATGTCACATTCAGTAGAACTGAATCGAAACATGTTTTTGTTAGTTAGCATAGTAAGATTACATCCGATCCTTATAGCCTGTGATCTAAGCTTTCCAACGCATCCAAACATGCCCAAAACAGAGCAGTAGAGCCCCTGCTACGGCCATCGAAGTAACCCTTGGTGGAGCCGCCCACCTTGCCTTGTACGCTAGGCAACAGGAGGCGCTTCGACGATGACCCGTCGAAGCGTCTTTCCTTGCCCAGAAGTCAAGGAGAAGTTCACCCTCGTCAAGGAGAGACTTCTGGTTGCTTCCTTTATGGCCCAAGTGCATTTGGGGATCGTTGGAGACGAACTCAGATCACTGGTGGTGGATTATCCCGCCACCCATGGCGGGTACCAGATTCCACCCCCCCAACACCCGAATTTCGGACTAGGCTAGCTTTCTGAATACTCACTCAAATCGAGCGATTCAAAGCTCTATCCTGCATAGAAAAATCCAAGAAATCCAAATCTAAAGTCAGATCAGGTGATTGACCACTCCTCAGTGGTCGAACCAGGGAGTACACTCAACGGCACTCATGGCAAGGGGCACACCATGTCAACAATCTCCCCCTTGCACCACAGCCTTGATGCCCTGTCCTTGGAACCTGCAGCATTTTCAACCTCACAGTGCAGACCGAGCTCCATGCAGCTTGTGTCGTGCCTGTCCTTGGGCTGTGCCTTGGTCATGGCGTCGGCGAGCATGCGCTTAGTGCCACAATGTACGATAGTCGCATCTCCCTTCGCCACCATGTCCCGCGCGTAGTGATGACGGATCTCGATGTGCTTGGTCCTCCTGTGCAGCACCGGGTTCTGGATCAGACTTATGGCACTCATGTTTTCCACATTGAGTACCGTCGGCTTCCTTTGTGGCACGCCGATCTCCTTTAGCAGCCACCGCAGCCACACTGCCTCCTTTGCGGCTTCCGCGAATGTGATGTACTCCGCTTCGGTGCTGGACAGTGCAACACAGTCTTGCTTCCTGCTTGCCCATGAAATTGCTGCACCACCAAGCACAAACACATACCCCGACGTTGATTTTCTGTCATCCACATCACCAGCCCAGTCGGCATCGGAGTAGCCGACCAACTCGAGGGAGTCGTCACGCGCTCCCCCTCCAAACACGAGCCGCGACTGTTTTGTCACCTTGAGATAGCGGAGGATCCGCTTCATCGCTTGCCAATGCAGCGGCCCGGGGTCAGCAATGCAGCGGCTCACTTGGCCCTCCGCGAAGGCTAGGTTGGGCTGCGTCGCCACCATGATGTACATGATGCTCCTCACAGCGGACTGGTATGGCATACCTGCCATCTCCTCCTTCTCCTCGTTCGTGCTCGGGCCCATGCTCGAGCTCAGCTCACACGTGGTGGTCATGGGTGTGCCGATGGGGTTGCACTCCTCCATGTTGTAGCGGTGGAGTACCTCTTGCACGTACTTTGCCTGCCCCATCTCGACCGTGCGTGCCTTGCGGTCCCTATTGATGGCGATGCCGAGGTAGTACTCGATCTCGCCCATATCGGTCATTTTGAACCGACCACTCAGCTGCCGCTTCAAGTTCACCAAATCCTCCATTTCCAACGACACGAGGATGAGATCATCCACACAAAGTACCACGATCTGGTGCAACCCCGGCTGATTTCGCACGTACACGCTGTGATCCGCCTCGCAACGCTTGAAGCCAAGCTCGGCCATGAAGCCGTCCATTTTCAGGTACCACATGAGTGGCGCTTGCTTCAGCCCGTAGAGCGCCTTGCGAAGCCGGCACACCTTCCCCGGCAGCGCGTCCACCCCCTCCGGCACCTCCATGTAGACCTCCTTGTCCAGGTCGCCGTTCAGGAATGCAGTTTTCATGTCCATTTGGTGGACTTCGTAGTCGCGCGCCACCGCCACCGAGAGGATGGAGTGAATGGAGGCGAACTTCGCCACCGGCGTGAAGGTTTCATCATAGTGTTCACCCTTTTGCTGAGCGTACCCCTTCACAACCAGCCGTGCCTTGTACCGCTCCACCTTCCCCTCCTTGGTGAGCTTCTTCTTGAAGATCCACTTGGAGCCGATGATTTTTGCGCCCTCCGGCCTGTCAATCAACTGTCAAGTGCCGTCTCTTCATGGGAGGCGAGCTCAGATTTTATACCTCCCTCCCACTCAACCCCATCCTTCCGCTGCAACGCCTCCTTGACGGTCTCGGGCTCCTCTTGCAGAAAGAACGCTCAAGCGAGCCCGGTCCAGATGCCCTCCGCGGCATCGTACCTCTTTGCCGTCCTCCTTGTGCGTCCGCGTTTCCGGGGCTGCTGTTGTTTAGGCTGTTGCTGCTGCTGCCGCCTTGCGATGCCAATCGCACCTCTGACCTGCTCCCCCTCACTTGGGGACCGTGGAGATGCGGGCTCACTCCCCGCCTTCTCGTTCAGCTCCACTGTTGCTGGTGCTTCAGACTCGTTGTCCGACTCGGCTGAATGCAAATCAGCCGCCCTTCCATCCCCTGGATTTTTCTTGCCGGTTGGAGCCGATGGGACATCACCCTCTTTTGCGTCCTCCAGTGTCTCCCCCTCAAGGAGTGGCAGCCACTCCCCCACGCTTGGAGAGACCCGCGTCCTTGTCCGTCCAATGGCTGGCCTCGTCGAACGTGACGTCGTGACTCTTCACAATCTGCTGCCTCCGCAGGTTAAAGAGCCGGTACGCCTTGCTCCCGCTCTCATATCCAACAAAGATGCACCGGCAAGTCCGCGAATCCAGCTTGCCCCGCCCCTTTTGTGCCTACACAACAGCATGTGCAACACAACCAAACGTGCGGAGGTGTGCCACAGTTGGCTTCCTCCAGCTCCACACTTCTTGTGGCGTCTTCCACACCTTGGACTCCGCGTCTTTTAGCGGCTTCGTCGGCGTCAGGTTCATGATGTACGCCGCTGTCCGTGCTGCCTCGCCCCAGTACCGCTGCACGAGGCCGGCATCACTTAACATGGACCGGACCATGTTGGGGATGGTGCGGTTCACCGTCTCGGTGACGCCGTTCTACTGTAGAGAATGTGGCGTAGTTTTCTGCCACGAGAACCCCTTGCTCTTCATCCATGCTGAGCAGCCCTCGTACTCGCCGCCGTTGTCACTCCGGAACGCCTTCACCTTCAACTCTGTTTGCGGCTCCAAAGCCGCCACAAATTCCTGCATGCACGACAAGACATCGCTCTTCCTCTTGATGATGTAGAGGTAGAGCTTGCGGTTGTGGTCATCAATGAAGGTGACGAAGTAGCACGCCCCACCAATGGAGGGCTCGAACGGTCCACACACATCGGTGTGCACTACCTCCAACTTTACCGATGCACGCGTCCCCTTTCCTGCAAACGGCTGCCGTGTCGCCTTGCTGACCACGCACTGCTCGCACACGGCGTCCTTGGCTGCATCAAGGCTCTTGACCTCAAAACCCCGCACCACTTCCTTCTTCACCATGTCCCTCACCGTTGAGGGAGCGATGTGGCACAACCGGCGATGCCACAGGTCCAGGTCCCCTTCATCCTTCATCACGAGGTTGGCGGCGTCGGTCCTCACCACATCGGCAAGAACCTTGGTACAGAGATGGTACAGGTCCTCCTCCCTCTTGCCACGTGCAATCACCTCGCCGTCCCCCTCCTTACGGATGATAGCCTCCTTCTTGTTGAAGAGTACCTTGAGCCCCTTGTCGGTAAGGCGGCTCACTGACAGCAGGTTTTCCCCATAGTTGGGCATGTGGAGCACGTCGTAGATGGTACACGGAATGGTTTTCCCGTTTACCACTGACTCGATGCGAACATTGCCTTCGCCCGCGGCCAACTCTGCTTTGCCGTTGGCGACTGTCATGCGCCGTTCAGTGGCGCCGTAGGTGACGAATGCCGCCCGGTTGCATTGCGTGTGGCGGCCTGATCCGGAGTCAATCACCGTGACATCCGGATCCGTCAAGTCGGTAGACTCCCTGGCCATCATGGCTTGGGTGTCCTTCTTCCCGCCCTTCCCGGGCTGGTCCGACTTCTTGTTGGGGCAGTGGCGTGCGTAGTGGCCCTGTTTGCCACAGTTGTAGTACTCCCTTCTTGTCACCTTGCTTGGTGTCCTGATTTGCACCCTTCCCCTTCTTGCCTCCCCCTCCACCTTGAGGACGGACGGCATAGGCAGAACTCGATGTCGCCCCACTCTCTCTCCCACCACGCCGCATCCATTCATTGCGGACGTACTCAGCCACCTTAGGGTACTTCAGCTCATCGGCGGACCAGCCACCTACGACGGTGATCATGGGACTCCAACTGTCCGGCAAGGCAGGAGGAGGATCATGGCTTGCAGCTGAGGGTCGGCCTTCCAACCGGTGGCTACGCACTCGGCAGTGAGGAACTCGATCTGCTACAGGATCTCCATGATGTCGTCGCCTTCGTTGGCTCGGAGGGTGACGAGCCTCTTGAAGATGAAGAGCTGGTTAGCAAGGTTGGTAGACTGGTAGATGGTGCAGAGCTTCTTCCAGGCCTCCGCGGCCTCCGTGCATCCTTGAATGAGTGAGCGCTGCGTTGGAGCAAGCGCATACACCAACAAAGCAAGCGCCTTCTTGTTGCGCTTCTTGTACGCTTCCACTTCCTCCGGCGTCGCGGTATCCAAAGGGGCCGTTTCTTCACCCTTGACCAGCTCAAGCAGGCCCTTGTCATCGAGGAAGACCTCAAACTCCCACCTCCACAGGTGGAAGCCAAGCCCGTCGAACTTGGAGATGCCGATGCTCTCTTGCTCGGTCGGTGCCATGGCGCGCGGCGGTAGCGTGAACATTGTAGAGCTAGGGTCCTTCTAGGCACGTGGGCCCATAACCCTTTGTTGGCACTAGTGGGTGTGGAGGCACCCTCAAGGATGCCTAGCTCTTGCTGATGCACGCTTCCAGTGTTTGGCCAGCCAATGGACACCAATGGTGAAGAGTGTGGAGTACAAGGATCACGGATGTGAGTGGGCAGAACATGTCGCATTCAGTAGAACTGAATCAAAACACGTTTTTGTTAGTTAGCATAGTAAGATTGCATTAGATCCTTATAGCTTGTGATCTAAGCTTTCCAATGCATCCAAGCATGCCCAAAACAGAGCAGTAGAGCCACTGCTACGACCATCGAAGTAACCCTTGGTGGAGCCGCCCACCTTGCCTTGCACACTAGGCAACGGGAGGCGGTTCGACGATGACCCGTCGAAGCGCCTTTCCTTGCCCAGAAGTCAAGGAGAAGTTAACCCTGGTCAAGGAGAGACTTCTGGTTGCTTCCTTTATGGCCCTGGTGCATTTGGGGGTCGTTGGAGACGAACTCAGATCACTGGTGGTGGATTATCCCGCTACCCATGGCGGGTACCAGATTCCACCCCCCCAACACCCGAATTTTGGGTCAGGCTAACTTTCTGAATACTCACTCAAATCGAGCAATTCAAAGCTTGATCCTGCATAGAAAAATGCAAGAAATCCAAATTTAAAGTCCGATCAGGTGATCGACCACTCCTGAGTGGTCGAGCCAGGGAGTACACTCAACGGCACTCATGGCAAGGGGCACACCATGTCAACACTAACTCTTAGACTCCATGGTCAATGGGAGCATCAAGCTTTACTTGCATGGCTTGCTCACACAGAGTGGAGTCTAAGGCACTACGGGTGCCCTGTACAGTTAGTGGTTCAGGTAGAAGAGGAGAGAGACCAGCAGCTATAGAGCATGAGGCAACATACCCAGCAACGGAAGATTCAAGAGCCAGGCGGAAATCCTTCTCAATGAGAGAGTACCCAAGCGAGGTACCGGGGTGCACCACGGACGCAACAATGGGTAAGGCAGTGGTAGCTATGCCAAGGGCACGTAGGCTAGATTCACCCAAGACACCATGTCCAGGGTTTCCCCCATGGTCCACTGCAAGGAGAACAGGGCTCGGGTCAGAGGGAGCAAAGGAGCGTGAGTGAGAGGCGGATGTGCAAGGCTGAGATGGTAGGACATAAAGATGGCCACCACGGGTGTAGGGAGAAATTGGAGGCATGTAGGTGGAGACAGAGGCAGCAGGAGCTAATGAGAGTGCCACAAGAGGTGACTGAGAGGGAGACACTGCTGGAGAAGACTCACCATGAGGATCAGCTGCAACATTCTGAGGGGAGGACGAGGGTGTCTTGGAAGAGGAACACGGAGAGATGACAAGAGTGACGGAAGGAGAGGAGGAACGAGCCTTTGATGGATGCACCGAGTGGAGAACAGTGTGGCCCGTCATATGGAGGGGGCCAAGAACCTCCCCCAATCTGATAGAGTGGAAGGAGAGTAGGAAAGGAGGAGGGAGAAGAGGGAGGGAGGTCACTTTCAAACAAGTGTTCAAAGTAGAGAGCGTCGCATGACTTGACCACACGATGACACACATGATCCCAAAAGATACCATTTTTAGAGAAGGGGTAAAGGCCGAGAAAGACACAAAGCAGGCCACACGGAGACAGTTTAGCATCCCTGTGGTCACAAGGGAGCCTGGGCTTTGCTGAGAGCAGCCTGGAGGGCCTCAATGGTTTTCTCGAGCTGGCATGGTGCTACAGAAGAGAGAGGAAATAAAATGTGTGATGCAGAGATGCATGTGGGTGTTGTAGACGATGACAGAAACAAGTAGAGTGCAAAAGAGAGTGCTCACCAATCTGGCGGCGTGGAATCAGGGAGAAGAGGGAAGGCATCACTATAGTAGCTGAGGAGAACAATACTACTATCCAAGCTCAGACGAAAGTGACCAGGCATAGAAAGCCTGTGGCCTTAGCTCCTGCCACTACTGCTGCTGTAGAGAGGACAAGGACGCATGTGGTGACATGCTGTGTGAGGCCACGGGATGCACCTGTAGGTGTCAAGATTACTACTGTTATGGAATCACAAATGGAGCCGATAGCACTGGAGGTTACGTCCGTTGCAGTGGCTAAGGCTGCAGCCAGAGCAGCAGCCATTAGCGTTAGTGATGTTTTTGTATCCATGTACGCCTCTACTTCTCTACCTACAACGGTCTAGGTCGGTTCTATGCTTGCCTTGGCAGTGGCTGAGAAAGTTGCAGCTGCACCAGTAGGTGCGTCAAGGAAAGCACTTTCCAAAGTGATGGGGTCGGTATGGAGAAGCACGATAGGGACAGTGCCCAGTGCCTCAAATGCTACCGATGTCTCGGCAATGATGGCAGCTATAGGGCCAAGAGTGGGGGCGGGGTCCAGAGGTGGAGAGGAGCCGGTGGGTTGCATACCTTGAGGTGGATAGGGTGTAAACGGGAGATTGTCAGCTGTGTAGACCTGGCAATCAATTTTGTACTCTGTCGCCTCAGTTGCTTATGCAAGCTCACTCCGCCAGTATTCAAGATCCAAGATGTGCATCCGCAGTGGCGTGTCAGAGTTGTCGTCGAAGGAGGATTAGGCACTCTCCGGTCTTCCCATCCCGAGTGCTCTTCTGTTTCGGCCGTTATACGAGGCAAGTGAAGCTCATCGTTGGAAGGCTCGTTAAGAGGAGGAGAATCTAGCATGGCTAATGATGTGACTACAGATGCAGCCGAGAGTGTGGAACACTGTTCACTCGTAGAGACAAGCAGGCCAAGATAGTCGCTGCCGGTGTACGTTGCTACGGACAAATAGGGTCAGAGGTGGTAGAACCTATGTGAGGCTCCCACGAGTTACATATGGTCTGGCCGCGACCTCGCCCCCCGCCACCTTGTCCGCCTCGGCCCCCACCGCATCCACGACCTCCCCCACCAGTATGCTGGTGCGATGGAAGGGGAGTGCCTCCTCCTTGATGCACGAACACACTCGCTGCTGCACCCTCATCTTCGCGTGCCTCACCTCTCAGAATGTCTTCATAGTTCTGCAACTCCTCGAACACCTCGGTCAAGTCAGTGCTCTTGATGTCGGCGACTATCAGTTTCCAAAGTAATCCACGGCAAAAATCCTTGTATGGCTCACCAAGGTGCAGGAGGACCGGATCCAGCCACTCTAGAATAGTGAAGGATGCACCAAGACCGAGGATGCGCCGATGAAGTTCCATGGCAGCGTCCCAATACTCTACGACCGGTGCACCGGGCTTAGGATGAAGGTTGCGCAGTTTCTCACGAAGAGCTATGACTAGAGCCATTCTCTGCTCCTCCTTTCGCATAGTCAGGTGCTGCCATGAATCATGGGGTCGGGACTCTCCGCTACGCGGGTTGGTGGAATCCTCCCCTTTCCCTCCAAAGCGGTAGTGGCGAATATACTCTTGCTGATCCTCTGGAAGCGCACGGACCAAAGCGTTAAATGCTCGCAAGAACACCCGCACGTCTGTGGCATTGGGCGGCGGAGTAAGGTAGTAGTCTTCAAGCCCGTCCTCCGCCGCCCATGAAAGGAAGACATCCTTCCATGCCAGGAAGTCACGCGCGCCAAGAAGCGGCGGCGTCAGGTCCTTGTGGGATAGAATCTTGCTCGGGTCATCCCCTGTCATCCCCGTGGAGGCAATGCCGGCGTCGGCGCCGGCACCCTCACCGGCATTGGCGCCGGTCCCTCCCAGCACGGATGCGGCTGCACTCATAGCACTGTGCAAGCCGGAGGGTAGCGAAGAAGGCAGTCTAGGCTCTGCTTCCCTTGCTTTGCTGCCGAAGAAAATTTCGGCAGCAATTCGCCGGGCCCACTTTGGGCCCAGTTTTCTGCCGCGAGCTCGAAGCTCGATGGGAAACGCCTTTTCTTGGTCTAAGGATGCTTGTTGGGCCGTTATAGACCTGCAAAGTGATTGTCTGGGCCGGGAGACCCCGTCGTCACCTTAGATGAGTAGGGACGGCGCTTGAACACGCTCTCTCTGACCATTTTCCCTCCTCAAGGGCTGCTCCCCTCTCTTCCGCCACTTCCACCCTCTGTGCACGTGTTTGACGTGCCTAGACCCTAGCGCGGCCTGCTTTCGCGGCAGCCGCGCGGATCTACCATCGCACGCGCCTCGGCCGCCGCCGTTTTTGCTCGGCGCTGGCCCGGTCTGCCACGGAATCCCGTCGAACCTAGCTCTGATACCATCACAAGACTGTTGCGAACCTACTGCAACTTACGGCGCAAGCAATGGTGAATTATAGAGTTGTTAGTCCTGGGTTAGTGAACAGCCATGGCTTGAAACCCGCAGGGGTTCGTAAGTAACAGCTCTATATGTTGTTACAAGTGGAAGCTCGCTAATCGAGCTCCACCCATTGGCCGGCGAGCGAAGCTCGCCGGCGAGTCAACCAGGCCGGGGCGAAAAGCCCACGGAACCCTAAAAGCGAGCCAGCGAAGACTCGCTCTGTCCAGCCTCACCTAACCTATGTCACTTCGAAAGTGACGTAATGTTTCCCTACCCACATACCTACAACAAGGTCATGATTGGGTGAGCCAACACAAAGCCTAAACATGTCACTTCCAGTTAAGAACTCCAGAGAAGAATAACATGAGAGCATAAGTGGGAGGAGATTCCAGCGAGTTCTGGCGTGGAGGCGACGGGCCATGCGAGCAGAATGGAGACGACCACGCATGCGGAGCTTGGGGATTGCGTGCCGTCACGGTGCGTCACCTCCATTCCCTGCACCGGCATGCCCTGTGCACTCACGGCCAAACCATGGAAGAATATATACAGGGAGACGTCAATATTTCCCTACTCACATTAACCTCGCACCTGCCCCTGCTGCTCCCACGGTTGACATCTTGTCACCACGCACCAAAAAAGGTACCCATAGCCTCTCTGGTGCACATACCCAAGGTCTCCACTGGCCACCCTCCCTTTGTGGCAGCAGTCACAATGCCTCTTCGCGTTGTGAATTTTTTAAGCCACAAAGCTACAAGGACATCTACAAATGCCGGCGTCCCCCAGGAGCAAGCAACTGGACCTGCAATTACTGTGGACAGCTAGGTCATTACTGACGGGCATGCCCGGTCTCTCCAGCGCATCATGACACCATCCACGCAGCAGACACACTCAGCAGCGGCCCAGCCACCGATGTTGTATTCACACCCCAGTCAGCACCTGCACCCTCCACCATGGATGACTCCGGTTGTGCCAGGACCTCGTGCGCTGGCACCCTTTGGGGCGGCAACACTTGGCCCAGCACAGTTGCAGCCCTCCATGTACTCACCAATGTCAGCTCCATCTCCACCAGTGTACCAGGGACCCTTCTACGTGCCCTCATACGTGAGTGCGCCGGCTCCTGTTCCAGCATGGGTGCAGAGGGTTTACATGGAGACGACCGAGTCACAGCAGCCACTAGCACTGCCACCAGGACCAGGGTGGAGTGCGCGTATGGAGCTACATCCGCCTGAGCCATCTGCCACCTCACAGCCGCCAGGTCAGAAGTTGGGGCACACACATATCACCACATCGCATGCATTACCCATGCATGAATGGGTGTTTGACACCGCTGCATCGCATCATATGTCCCCGCATCGCCAGCTGTTTGTCACATTGCATGCCACGCCTGATGTCGAGGGTGTTAAGACCGGGTCTGGGGAAGTGCTATCAGTTGAGGGCGTGGGAACGGTTGCTCTCCAGGCACCGGGTAGGGTGTTGTTCAGTGTTGACTTCGACTTCCGACTTGCCGGGGTCAAGTCGGAATCGCCAAGTCGAACCACATCGTCGTGGAAGTCGACTCGACGTGGCACTGTGTGCGCACCAGAAAATTCCCAAAAAAAAAAACGAGACGGGGAGCCAGTTCGGGTCCCTGTCAAGCCCGCAGTCGACAAAAAAATCGGGCCCTTCTCGGTGTGTGGCGCCGAAAGGAGGATTTCCCATGTAGGTGGCAACATACCACCCGCTGGCTTCTCCAGTCCGATTGGTCTATGTGCTGGCAGCCAGCACATAGACCAATCACGCTATATGCAGTGGTACTCAAGGCTGCCAGCACATCAGTGCAATGCTCCTGGACAGCACCTTATCGAATGAACCTAGTCCCTCCCCCCCTCTCATCGACGTGATAGGTTGACTTGCCAGTGGACTCTGGATGGAGTTAGGCAAACCCTCGCTCATCACTTGGTCACTCTAACCACAGTCGCCATCGCCCACGATGGCGACTGTGGCCGCTGTCACTGCTGCAAGGCCACCCATTCTTGCTGGCGACTTTCTAACCGTTGCCTTAAGCAAGTTCTTCCGGCCATGTCCTACCCAGTCCGGCTACCCAGGCTTCTGGTGTGGGGCATGTGGAAAATCGTTCTCCGACGGATGTGTCCACATGCGCGGACACTATGGTGCAGCCGTTGGAAATGTTGCACGCTGCAAGACTCCGCCAGCGCTTGCCCGTGCGCTGTTGGGTCTTCCACCCGGACCCACCCCGGACGAATTCACCCCTGCTGACAAGAAGCTCTACAATGGCGAAGGAGAATTATGGGGTACCAAGGACAAGCCCGTCAACTGGGGCGAGCTGGTTAACCAGCACAAGCGCAAGGCCGCAAGAGAGGCTGCCGACGTTGGCGACACCGACGATGCCAGCGATGTGCAGCAGCAGCAGCAGCAGCAGGAGCTGCAGCAGCGGAGGGCCAACGCTGCACTTGCACTCATCATTGCCTCCATCCGCAGTGGCACACCAACCTCGGCTGCATCTCTCAACTCCACCCGCCAGACTTTGATGTCCGAGCACATTGCTAATGCTGCCAATGCACAGTGCCAACGCACCATTGTGAAAGTCATGGCAAAGTGCGCACTGCCAATCTCTTGGTGCCAAGAGGCGGTGGTGTTGGAGCTGGTGGAGGATGCACGCCGCACCAACGCATCCGTCCGGCTGCCGGCAAAGGACCGGGTCACCAAAGAAATCCTCCCACAGCTGGACCAGGAGCTGGCGGACATGGAAGCTCCACTTCGAGATGGGTGGGACATTTTTGGTGTGTCGCTCGGTGTTGACGAGTAGAGTGACATTCAGATAGTACCGATCTACTCGGCCATGGCAACGAACGCTGAGGGTACCGCCCACCTTTTCTCCCGAGATGCAAGCGGTTTGGTCCGGGATGCAAACCATGTTGCTGCTGTGATTGACCAGGCATTGCAAGAGGTTGGGCCGCAAAGAGTGGTCATGGTCATTACGGACAATACATCTGTGAACAAGAAGTCTTACGAGGCACTGACTGCGAAGTACCCACATGTGTTTTTCACGCACTGCATCGCACACAGCCTGGATCTTGTGCTCAAGGATGTTGGAAAGACAAAGTGGGGGAGCAATCTGGTGGAAAAAGCAGAGAAGATTGTCACGTTTTTCCGCAACAAGGATTTTTTGCGGTCATGGCTGAAGGAAGAGTCTGGTGGAAAGGTGTTTTTGCCCGCTGCTGCCATGCGCTTTGCCTCTGTTCACCACATGCTGAAGTGGCTGTTGCTTTTGCATGAGATGTTGAAGAAGATGGTGAAGAGTGACAAGTGGAGGGACATTGGGAAGGGCTGGGATCCAGGGGCAAAGAAGAAGAAGAAAGAGGTGCGGAATTTGGCAAGGTTGGGAGTGTTCTGGGTTCAGGTGAAGGCAATGGTCAAGTTGATGACTCCCATTGTCATTGCTCTCAGGAAGGCTGACTCCACTGGTGGCACTGCTGGAATTGTGTACGAGGCATTGCTTGATTGCACAGATTCTGTCCGCAAGCTCGGAGTTGCGCGAGGGCACCGCCGTGCTGCGTGCAACCCAACATGGGTGAAGTACGTCCTGGAGCGCCTGAGCCACAGGTGGACGACGCAGATGAACTGCCCCATCTTTGCAGCAGCACGGCGTGTGCACCCGCAACACTTCGGGCACAAGTTCGATGGAGATGAAAAGATTGTGGAGGCGTGGAACACAGTGGTGGCGGCTCTGGTGCCAGAAGCAGAACAGGAGCAGCTACAAACGGAGCTCAAGGGATTTGAGAATGCCCGAGTCACAGTTGACCTAGATCCGGCAAGGGCCAAGGATGTTGACAGGGCCAAAGCAGCAGCACAGCAGGTGGTGTCTGGGGACTTGCCCGCCTTTCGCTGGCATGCCCGCCATATGACACGGTTGCCCGTGATGCGTTCCTTTGCTATGCGCCTCTTGGCACAGCCCTGCAACTCTTCAGACAATGAGAGGGTGTTCAGCAAGCACCAACTGGTGCAAACAGCACGGCGCAACCGTCTCCACGTGAAGACTCTGGAGCTATTGGTTAGGGTGAACGTGAGGCTGACAAAGCTGTACGGAAAGACCAAGGCGAAGCAGCTGACTGCGGACATTCAGAAGTTGGTGGAGGAGGATCCATGTGAGAGCGGTAGCGAGGATGATGGAGACATCGAACCTGACGATGACGTCATAGAGGTGGGAGCATCACACTGGGATCCAGCCATTGCCGAGGCGGGTGGTGGTGATGAGGCCGATGGTGGTGCTGCTGGTGTAGGAGTGCAAGAGTGGGGCATTGGGGATGACAGGGGCGAGGCATCAGAAGATGATGATGATCACGAAGACGATGATGACTTGGAAGAGATGGAAGAGGAGGACGGAGGTGGTGACAGTGAGGGTGGCAGTGAGGATGAGGAGTAGGGAACAGGATCTCCACAGGAGGAGGTGCAGCGTGTGATGCGCTCTGGTGTTCGGAAACGCACACAGTTGGAGATGCCTCTAGTGCAGGCTGCAGCTGGAAACATCGCAGCTGCAGCAACTGCTTCTGCAGCAGCTGCTTCTACAGCAGCTGCTCCATCTTCTGGTGCACCCTCTTCTGCTGTGACAACTGTTGTAGTTGCATCAAAGTCTGTTGTTGGTAGCACAGGCTGCCCAAAGAGGAATAAGAAGAAAGCGTAGGCTTGAAATGTTTCGTGAGTTTCAACTTCTCCTTTCATGTGTTCAGTGTTGTTCATTTAACTCTCGCTTTCTCCTTGTTCAGCTTTGCATAGCATTAATCATTCTGTTGCAAACAAAAGCAAAGTGTTTCAGACTTAATGGAACATGACATACTGTGATAATGTGCATCAATGCCAGCCAACCTAGGTTCACACAATGCTGTGCACGTTGATGTTCACACAAAAGGCAGAAGTGTCATGGTTTTGGGACAACTTGGTGAAACTGAGCAAACCGACTTGACATGTTTTAGACAAGTAACATCTGTTTCTGAATGCATGAGGACTCTGGCTGAGGGAAAATGAGGAAAACGACTTGGATTGCAAAACCGACTTGGCGACTTAGACCAGGAGACAACGACTTTCGACTTTTGACGTGCCGACTTAACATCGACTTCGACTTGGAGAAGGCAACATGGGTGTTGTTGCTGACTGGTGTGTTGTACGTGCCGCGGCTGAAGGTCAACCTGCTGACTGGGGGGAAACTAGACCAACAGGTGAATGTGTCAGCACTAACACAGAAACAGCGATGAATGCTCTTTGATGTGACAGGTGCTTTGCTGGCCGATGGGCCGTTGCACACTGACATGCTGTACAAATTGACATTATTCCCCTTTGTCCACTCACAAGTTAAACCGAACCCAAGTGCACATTGTTATGTGCACAGACACTGCACACACCTATCTCATTCATCGTCATCTTGCACACCTCAACACCGAGACAGTTGCTGATCTGCTGACGCACACTCCAGCACATGGTTTACTTCTTGGTGACCGTCCTCACAGCCTCAAAGCAAATACATGCCTTGAGTGTCACGAAGGAAAGGCACACAGACAGACATTTCCTAGATCAAGTAGTGAGACCATGAGGCCCTTGGCACTGGTACATGCAGATCTGACAAGACCGATGCCAGCGCCATCAGTCCAGTACGCGTCACTGTATGTATTCACCCTTACTGATGATTACAATCTTTTTCTCTGGGCCTTTCTGTTAAAAACCAAGGCAGATGCCCAGCGTGCAATTGCTGAATGGATCCCACTGGATGAGAGACGTACAGGTTGTTCACTGCTGAAGCTACGAACTGACAGAGGAGGAGAGTTCCTCGGTGCACTGACAATGGAGCTGAAAACTAGAGGAATTGAACATCAGTCTACAGCTCCCTACACTCCACAGAAAAATGGACTGGCGGAACACTGGCACAGAACCCTTGGTGATGCACTGGGCAGGCTATTGACTGAATCTGGTCTGTCCTTACGGTTCTGGGAGGAGGCTGTGAAATACATCACCTGGGTAAGGAACCGCATTCCACAAGGTCCGCTGCCAAATTCATTCATACCCTGGGAGCGGTGGTTTAAAGAGAAAGCTGACCTGAAGCCTGCCCGGGTGTGGGGCACAATGGCCTGCGTCTAGTTTGCACCACCGCAAACTGAGTCCACTCGGTCAATGGTGTGTCTTTGTCGGGGTCTCTCACCCCTCAAAGGCTTGGCGGTTTTGGGACCCCACAGACCACTGTTTTGTCGAAAGTCGAGATGCCTCCTTCTTGGAGCACATGCCCTACAAGGTGTTTCTTACACTACGAAATGCCCCCTCCTTGTCCTTGCGGGAGCACTACCCAGAGTATGTGAGTGTGCCTTCCTTCATATCCCCTCCATCACACGAGTCAAACGACCCAACCAGTGCAAGATAATGAGATGGCCACCCCTGTCCCAAAAGACTTGTTTTCGTCCACGGACCTGGCCAGTACAGAGTCTAGTGATACCAGGCCCCTCCAGGTCTCGGACCTCTGACCCCTCCTGCAGAGACAGAGAGTGCAAACACACCATCTCCCGAACCAGTGCGACAATCCCTACGTTCCCTGCCCAGAGTAGATTACAAACAGTTTTATCACACTGTGAGCACACAGGCCACGGATCACAGTGCAACTGAACCACTGACGCTCACTAAAGCAAGGGGGCGTCCAAATGCCGCCGAATGGGAAAAGGCGATGGTGGCTGAACTGAACGCGCTCTTAGAACATGAGGTGTACAAGCTGGTGCCCTTGCCACCCGGCCGCAAGGCCATTGATGTTAAATGGGTGTTCAAACTCAAGAGAAATCTCAAAGGTCTGGTTGAGAAGTACAAGGCACGTCTTGTGGCCAAAGGTTTTCATCAAGTTCTAGGCCAGGACTTCACAGACACGTATGCGACTGTACGAAAGTAGGGCACCAGCAGCGCCCTGCTGGCAGTGGCAGCACGCGAGGACTGGGACATTCATAAGACGGATGTCAAAAGTGCCTTCCTGAACGGACCACTGGAAGAGGAACTGTATGTCAAACAACCTGAGGGGTTTGAGGACGGAACAGACCGGGTGCGGCTCTTGTTGAAAGCCCTGTACGGCCTCAAGCAAGCGCCACGATGTTGGAACAAAGAGATCGGCCGCACCTTGGAGAGCGGCAGATTCACAGAAAGTGTCTCTGATCCCTCTTTGTTCCTACGCTGGGACAATGGTCTACCAGTGGCTTTGCTGGTCTATGTTGATGATCTGCTGATTTTGTCTCCATCAATCACGCTCATCAAACAGGCCAGAGCACTTCTCACAGCCCACAACAAAATGATTGACCTAGGTGAGGCACAAAACTTCCTAGGCATGACCATCACACGTGACCGCACAGCATGCACCTTGACCCTCCATCAAGGTCGCTTAATCGCTCATCTCACTGAACGCTTCCAACACTTGGTACAACATCTCCCTCAACAGAACACACCCATGAGTCCCGATGTCTACACACACCTCTTGGACGCACGCACCACGGACTACAGCCCCGACACAGATCCCACACTCTACAGACAGATTGCAGGCAGTCTTTCATATCTCGCCTCCACAACACGTCCAGATATTGCATGTGCAGTGAATTTCCTCGCTCAGTTCTGCCAGCAACCACACAGCACGCACCAGAAGCATTGTTAAAGCTGTTGCGTTATGTCCTGGAAACTTCTGCCCTTGGTCTGGTCTTTGCCCCTGTCGCAGGCCCCATCCTAGATGGGTACTGCGATAGTGACTATTCTCGTGATCCTGCAGCTCGCAGTCGGGGTGGGTATGTCTTTCATGTGTGGGGGACTGCCGTGTCTTGGCGTAGCGCCAAACAGTCATGTGTGGCGCACAGTGTGGCAGAAGCAGAGTACATGGCGCTGAGTGAGGCAGCATGTGAGGGAATTTGGCTAGCACGCTTGCTTGAGGAATTGGGGATGCACACATCCACTGTAACCGTACATAGTGACAGCTCCGCAGCACGACGCATTGCCGCAAATGATGGTGTGATGCATCCACGCACAAAGCATATCAATGTCAACCATCACTTTGTGCGAGAGGCAATGGAGGCTGGGACAGTGGAAGTGTGTGCCATCAGTGGTCAGGCACAGCTGGCAGATTTTCTCACCAAAGCTCTTTCACCCACCTCTCTCATCCTCCAATTTCAACACCTCGGTTACATGTCTGCTGCAACCCCATCCAAGGGGGCGTGTTGACCTCTCCCTGTATATATTCTTCCGTGGTTTGGCCGTGAGTGTGCAGGGCATGCCGGGGCAGGGAATGGAGGCGACGCACCGTGATGGCACGCAATCCCCAAGCTCCGCATGTGTGGTCGTCTCCATCCTGCTCGCATGGCCTGTCACCTCCATGCCAGAGCTCACTGGAATCTCCTCCCACTAATGCTCTCATGTTATTCTTCTCTGGAGTTCTTAACTGGAAGTGACATAATTTAGGCTTTGTGTTGGCTCACCTACTCATGACCTTGTTGTATGTATGTGGGTAGGGAAACATTGCGTCACTTTCAAAGTGACATAGGTTAGGTGAGGCTGGGCAGAGCGAGTCTTTGCTCGCTCGCTTTTAGGGTTCTGTGGGTTTTTTGCCCCGGCCTGGTTGACTCGCCGGCGAGCTTCGCTCGCCGGCCGATGGGTGGAGCTCGATTAGCGAGCTTCCACCCGTAACAGCATATAGAGCTGTTACTTACAAACTCCTGCGGATTTTGAGCCATTGGTGTTCACTAACCCAGGACTAGCACACTCTATAATTCACCATTGCTTGCACCGTAAGTTGTAGTAGGTTCACAACAGTCTTCTGATGTGGGTCTCGCTCCAAGCCAAAGAGATGCATTTATTGATATGGGCAGAAACGGCCTGTACAGACCCGGGTGCGGTGCTAGATGCCACCTTCTCACGCAACGTGCCGTTGCTAGTGGGCCACAGGGCGGTGGCAAGAGGCCATTATTGCTTGAAGATGAAGAGACGTTAAGTCGGATGCAAGGGTGGTTAAGGAGTGCTGCAGTGAGTAACCTAGCGCTTGTGTTGCATCCAGCAATGGACGTCACAAGAAACGGTCGTTGACATGCGGGCCGGCCTGATGGTTTGGGCCACTGCTCCCTAACCATGACTTATGGACCGTGGGAGTGTGAGGATGGTTCCTCATCATTCTGATACCAGTAGTTTCTAACCAGGGTTGTGATTACGATGGAACGGAGAGACGGGAGAGAGTGGGAGAGTCCCACGAGTGATGCATGCCATGGATGTGGACGTGTTTTGCCTTAGAATAAAACATCACAACCAAGACAAGAGTAGGGGTGGGGGATTGAGAATCTAAGCACCGGTGATTGCACACCCACACCGAGCACCCGCTCGAGTGAACATGCACAGCCACCCGTGGGTCGAGCCCGACCTTTGGAGATTAACCAAGGGCAGCTTCCCAGGAGTGTTCGGCCAGCGACCAACACGGTGGCCCCCTGAGGATCAGCACAGGATAACATGCAGCTCCACCAAAACACCCACAAGCAAACAACCACGATGCAGGAAACGGTACTAAGAATGTACATGGCCTAGCATCTACCACATCCTAACACAATAGTCATGAGTGAAAAAGCTGAAAGAAGTTGGTTATGCCAGAAGGCCTCCCGGGTGAGCATGGTGGCTGCATGATGAGGCTGATATCAGTAGCCACAGTGACCTTGAACATTGCCTCTCCAGGTGTCTCCATCATCACTCAATCTGTACATGTATGTGTGAGCATGTATGGTGAGACAAGTAGGCATAATCGATGTGAGTGGCTAAGAACTGGACACAACTTCAACAGTGAGCCGCCCCTTTCTATATGTCAAGCTAATTATGACCACTTGGTCGTATCCATGCATATAAACATCCCTAGTTATGCCCTATTTGCGACCTAGTTGCACCCTAGTTGTGACCTGGTTGCGTCCTAGTTGGGCCGTAGTCATGTCCTAGTTGTGCCTAATTGCACCCTGTTAACATCCTAGTTACACCCTAGTTGCACCCTTGTTGCGCCCCAGTTGGGTCCTCATTGTGCCATAGTTTCGCCGTAGTTGTGCCCATCTATATCCTAGTTCAGCCCTAGTTGTGCCTTAGTTTTTCCCTATTTGTACTGTGGCTGCACTTTGTAGCGCCATAGTTCTGCCAAAGTTGTGTCCTAGTTGTGCCCTATGTACTTTATAGTTGTGCCCTAATTGTGTCTTGTTGCACCCTAGTTATGCCTGAGTTGTGCCTGAGTTGCACTCAGGTTACCCCCTAGTTGTGCCCTTGTTGTGTCCTCCTTATGCCCTAATTGCATCCTAGTTACTCCATAATTACGTCCTACTTACACCCTAGTTGTACCCTACTTTCACCCTAGTAGCACCCTAATTGTGTCCTAGTTCCACCCTATTTGTTCCTTGATTACGTCCTAGTTGTGCTGTAGCAACCTAGTTCACCCTAGTTACCTCCTAGTTGCACAAAAGTTCTACCATAGTTGAGCCCTAGTTGCACCCTAGTTGTGCCCAAGTTGCTGTCTAGTTATGTCCTAGCTGCGTTCTAGTTGTGCCCTAGTTACAACTAATTGCACCCTACTTGCGTCCTGGTTGCACCATGGTTGTGCCCTAGTTAGGCCATAGTTGCGCCCTTGTTATGACCTAGTTGCACCCTAGTTTAGCACTACTTGTACTACACTAGTTGTGTTCCCTGATTACTTTCTAATTTTGTCCTAGTTGTGCCCTAGTTGTACCCTAGTTATCCCAAAGTTACGTCCAAGTGGCATCCAAGCTCCTCCCATGTTGCAGCCTAGTTGTACCCTAACTGCACCCATATTACACCCTAGCTTCACCCTACAGTAGTTATATCCTAGTTGCACCCTTGTTACACTGTGATTGCGCACTAGTTGCTCCCTAGTTACACCATAGTTTTGCCCTAGTTGCATCTTAGTTCTGCAAATAGTCCACGTTGTCCAAGTTGTGCCCTAGTTCTATCCAATTTGCCTCCAAAATGTGCGCTACTTGCACCCTAGTTTTGCCCTAGTTGCATCCTTCTTGCGCCCTAGTTGCCTCCTAGTTTCTTCAAAGTTGCACCAAATTTATGCCCAATTTGTGGCCTAGTTGCACCCTAGTTGTGTCATAGTTGTGTCCTAGTTGCACCCTATCTCCGTCCTAGTTACACCCTAGTTGTGCCCTAGTTGCACCATAAATTCTTCCTTGTTATACGCTATTTTTGCTCTGGCTATGCATTCATTGCGCCCTAGTTACGTCCAAGTTGCATTCTTGTTGTGCCTAATTTGCGTCCAAGGTATGCCCTACTTGAGCCCTTACTACACCTTAGTTGAATGCTCCTACTTGCCCTTTGGTTGCATCCAAGTGACGCTTAAGTTGCTCCCATGCTGCACCCTAGTTGTGCTCTAATGCCCTAGTTGTGCACTAGTAGCACCCTCTCTGCGTCGAAGTTGCGCACTAGTTGTGCCCTAGTTGCCTCCTAGTTGGGCCCTAGTTGCACCCTGTTGTGCCCCAGTTGTGCCTTGGTTGCACTCTAGTTACGCTCTAGTTGCGACGTAGTTGCACCCTAGTTGCGTCCTAGTTGTGCCCTAATTTTGCCCTACTTTTGCACTATATATGCCCTAGTTGCATCCTAGTTTTGACCTAGTTGCGCCCTAGTTGCGCTCTAGTTGTGTCCTCAGTTGCATCCTAGTTTTTCCATAGCTATATCCCAGGTATGCCCTAGGTACGTCCTAGTCATGCCTTAGTTACGACCTAGTTTCACCCTAGTCGCGCATCACTTTCGTGCAAAATGTACCCTTGTTACATACTAGTTCTGCACTAATTGTGACCTAGTTACGGCCTGCTTGTGACCAAGTTGCGTCCTAGTTGTGCCTTAATGGTACCTTAGTTGCATCTTTGTTTTAGGTCATGCTTGTGCCTGAGTTGAACCCTAGTTGCACCCTACTTGCGCCCAAGATGTGTCCTCATTGTGCCTTAGTTGTGCCCTAGTTGAACGTTGGTTGCACCCTCATTGTGCCCAAGTGCGACCAAGTTGTACCCTTGTTGCGCCAAATATGCATCCTAGTTGCATCCTAGTTGTACCCTAGGTGTGCCCTACTTACACCATATGTGTGCTCTAGTTGCACCATCTATGCGACCTTCTTGCTTCATAGTTGCACCCTGGTTGCACCTTAGATGCGCCCTAGCTACGCTTATATTGTGTTATACTTGCACCCTAGTGTGCCGTAGTTCCGCCTCAGTTGCGCCATAGTTGCGCCCTAATTGCGCCCTAGTTGCGTCAGAGGTTCACCCTACTTATGTCCTAGTTGCACCCTAGTTCTGCTTTTGTTACCTCCTACGTGTGCCCAAGTTGAGCCCGAGTTGTGCCCAAGTGGCGGCCAAGATTTTCCCTACTTGTGCACTCATTGCGCCTTAGTTACATCCTGGTTCCACCCTAGGTATGCCTGAGTTGCACCAGATTTGCATGCAAGTTGTGCCATGGTAACACCCTAGATGTGCCATAGTTGTACCCTAGTTACATTCTATCCGCATCCTAGTTGTGCCCTGATTGCGCCCTTGTTGCGCCCCAGTTGCACACTAGTTGCGCCCTAGTTGCATCATGGTTTCGGTTTCGCTGGAGTAGTGCCCAACGTGCACCCTAGGTGAGCCCTAATAGCGGCCTAGTTGCCCCCAAGTTCCGCCCTAGTTGCACTTTGTTCACTCCCTTGTTCCGCCGTAGTTGTGCCCTGGTTGCACCCTCATTACACATTAGTTTCGCAGTAGTTGATTCCTCATTACGCCCTAGTTACACCCTCATTGTGCTTTAGGTTTTCCCTAGGTGCTCTGGTGGTGACCTAATTGCCATAGTTGCATCCTAATCACAACCTAGCTACGTTCTAGTTGCATCCGTGTCCCACTCTAGTTGTATCCTTGTAGTGCCCAAGATGTGCACTATTTACATCCTAGTTCCCCCCTTGTTGCATCCTAGTTGCCTCCTAGTCGCGCCCTAGTTGCGACACAATTGTGTCCTAGTTGTGACATAGTTGCGCCTTACTTTCATCGTAGTTGTCATAGTTGTGTCCTAGTTGCATCCTAGTTTTTTCCATAGTTCATCCTAGTTGTGTCCAAGTTGTACCCTCATTGCGCCCGAGTTTTGAAGTAGTTGCGCCCTAGTTATGCCTTAGTCATGGCCTAGTTACGCCCTGGTTGTGACCTAGTTGGGCCTTATATATGTCCTTGCTACTTCCTAATTGCATCCTAGTTGCACTCAACTTGCACCATTTTTTCTCCCTAGTTACACCCTAGTTGTTTCTTTGTTGCACCGTAGTTACACCTTGTCGGAAACATCTTGTGCACTGACTACGATTCTTGACCTTGGATAATTGGAGAGCAATTGGTTCATCTCTCACATGACCGAATAGTCACTAACGGTCGTCAATAAACACATGTCTGGCTAGAGCTAAATTTGTTGGTATAGTCTTTTTTCTTGTTCTCTATGTACATATGGAGGATTCTCACTCCATCCTTGTTTGATCCTATACAGTTCTTCTCATCCTATACGCCTTTGGTTCCATGGTCCTTGTTGCCGTGTCTCCGCTTTGCCATTCCTCGCTCGCTAACTCTTGGCTAGCCATTCTCTCACCACCCTCTTTCGCAGATCTTCGCTCTATAACTTTGCTCCTTCGCTCAAATCTACAAGGTGCTGGCTCCTACCTTCTACATCCTCTTGGAGTGTCCTCATTTATTTTGGACTTCGGCACTCTATCTCACAGTTGCTGGGTGTTATCCTCTACTACTGCTTAACTCCACCTTGGTGGAGTCCTAGTTGCTCCTATGTTACATCATAGTTGCACCATACTCGCATCCTTATTGTACCCTAGTTCTTCCGTAGCGCTCAAGTTGCACCCTCTTTATACTCTAGTTGCACCCTACTAGTGTCCTCTTTGCACCCTAGTTGCATCCTAGTTGCACCCTATTTATGCTTTAGGTTCACTATGCTTGCATCCCAGTTACGTCCCAGTCACACACTTATTGTGCCTTAGTTTCACCATAGTTATGTCGTACCGGTGCCCTAGTCATATCCTAGTTTCGTCCTCCTTGTGCCCTTGTTGTGCTATGATTATGCCCTTGTTGTGCCTTAGTCGTGCTATGATTACGCCCTTGTTGTGCCCTGATTGTATCCTAGATGCATTCTAGTTGTACCTTAGTAGCGCCTTAGTTTCACACTAGTTGCACCCAACTTGGTCCAAATTGTGCCCTAGTCGAGCCCAGGTTATGCCCTACTTATGTCCTAGTTGCGTCCTAGTTACGAGCTAGTTGTGCATTGGTTGTGATCTAGTTGTACCCTAGTTGTGCCATAGTTGTGCCATATTTGCACCCTAGTTGTGCCCTAGGTATGCCTTGATTACGCCTTAGTTGCACCATAGTTGCACCATAGTTGCACCATAGTTATGCCTTAGTTTTCCCGAGTTGCAACCTAGGTGTGTGCTTGTTGCGACCTAGTTACTCCCTACTTGTGACATACTTGAACCCTAGTTGTGTCCTAGTGGTATCCTAGTTGCATCTTAGTTGAGACCCAGTTGCATCCTAGTTGTGCCCTACTTGTACTCTATTTGAACCCAAATTGTGCCCTAGTTGCATCTTCGTTACACCCTAGTTGCACCCTAGTTGGGCCCTAGTTGCACCCTAGTTGTGCAGAAGTTATGACCTATTTTTATCATAGTTCTAGCCTCTTTTCATCCTAGTTGCACCATAGTTGGGGCTGAATTATGCCCTAGTTACCCCCTTGTTGCACCCTTGTTGCACACCTGTTCCGCCCTAGATGTGCCCAAGTTACATCCTGTTTTCTCTTTAGCTGTTCCTTAACTGTGTCCTAGTTATACCCTAGTTATGTCATAGTCTCAACTTCAGTACGCCCTTGTTGTACAGCGGTTGCGTCCGAGTCGTGCCCAAGTTACAATCCTAGTTGCACCCTGATTTCACCTTAGTTTTGCACTAGTTGCACAAAGTAGTATCCCAAGTTGCAACCTATTTTTACCCTAGTTGCACACTAGATGCCCCCTAGTTGCTTCCCTAGTTACACCATTGTTGCCCCCTGGTCGCATCCTTGTTGTACCCTCGTTGTGTCCGAATTATGCCCTATTTATGCCCTAGTTACGCCCTAGTTACACCCTACTTGCTCCTTTCTTATGCCCTAGTCATCCCCTAGTTGTAGCCTAAGTACACCCTAGTTGCGCCAAGTGACACTCTAGTTGTCCCTTAGTTGCACCATAGTTGTATCCTAGTTGTGCCCTAGTTGCATTTTAGTTGCACCCTATTTGTGCCCTTGTTGCGACCTAGTTGTAAACTAGTTTTGCATTAGTTGTGCCTTAGTTATGCCGTAGTTGCAGCCTAGTTGTGCTCTATATTTGCCTTAGTTGCATCTCAGTTGTACCTAAGTTGCACCCTACGGGTACGGAAACCACTTGAGCAATAGCTGAACCCTTGTTGCGCCCTAGTTACACCTTGGTTTACCCATAGCTCGCCCAAGTTACGTCCAAGCTTCACCCAAGTTGCGCCCTAGTTGCACAATAGGTGCACCATAGTTGTGCCCTAGTTGTATCCTAGTTTCTCCCAAGGTACACCAAGGTTGTGCCCAAGTTGCACCAAATTTTAGCCCTCATTGCACCCTAGTTACACATGAGTTACGCCAAAATTGTATTCTAGCTGGCCAAATGTGCAGCCTTGTTACGCCCTAGTTTTAGCCTAGGTGTACCCGAGTTATGTCCTATGTGCACCCTAGTTGCGCCCTGATTGCACCCTCATTGCACCCTAGTTGCTCCCTGGTTACGTCCTGGTTTTGTCCTAGTTGTGCGCTTGTTACTCCCTAATTGTAACCCTAGTTGTTCCCTAGTTACACTCTAGTTTTGCCCTAGTTCCGCTCTAGTTACACCCTAGTTGTTCCCCAGTTACGCCCTAGTTACATTAGAATTGCCCCTTCGTTGCCTCCTAGTTGCACCCAAGTTGACCCTGAGTTGTGCCCAAGTGGCGCGTAAGATGTGCCCTACTCGTATCCTCACTATGCCCTAGTTTCGTCACGGATATGCCCTAATTTTCCCCTAGTTGCACCAAAGTTGCACCCTATTTGTGCCCAAATTATACCCTAGTAGTGCCCTAGTTGCATCCTAGTTGCGCCATAGTTGTGTTCTATCTTTGTCCTTGTTGTGTCCTGGTTGCGTTCTAGTTGCTCCCTTGTTGCGCCCTAGTTGCGCCCTAGTTATGTACTGGTGGAGCACTAGTTATGATTTATTTTCATCGTGATTGTGTCCTATTTACGCCCTACTTACACCCTCATTGCATCCTAACATCACCCTAGTTGCGCCCTAGTTATGCCCTAGTTGCGCCCAAGTTGCACCCTCTTTACGCCCTAGCTGCAACCCGGTTGCGTCCTAGTTACACCTTAGTTGTGTACTAGTTGGTTCCTAGTTGTACCCTAGTTGCATCCTAGTTCTTTCCTAGATGCTCTTGTTCTATCCTAGTTGCACCATAATGGCACCCTTGTTACACCCTAGTTGCATCCGGGTCGTATCCTAGTTGCCTCCTTTTTGTGCCCTAGTTGTGCACTAGCTACACCATAGTTACACCCTAGTTACATCCTAGTTTCTTCCTTGTTGTCCCCTTGTTGCGCTCTAGTTGTGCCATAGTTGTGCCGTAGTTGCACCCTAGTTCTACCATAGTTGCACCCTAGTTGTATCCTAGATGTGCCATAGTAACATACTAGTCATGCCCTAGTGTACCTCAATTGTGCCCTAATTGTGAAGTATTTTTGCACTATTTGTGCCTTAACCGTAGTCTGGTTACTCCCTGGTTGCACCCTGGTTGGGCCTTACATGCGTCCTAGTTATGTCCTAGTTGTCAACTAGTTGCACCCTTGTTGCGTGCTACTCTTTCCCTAGTTGCGCCATGGTTGCTACTTAGTTGCACCCGCCATGGTTGCTTCCTAGTTGCACCCTAGTTGTGCCATGTCAGAAATCTCTTGCTCTTTCTTTGACTATGATTTTTCACCTTGGATAATCCGAGAGAAGGTGGTTTATCACGAGAATAATCAATGATGGTCTAGCACCAAAGCCGTTGATATACTCTTGTGTCCTGTTTTGTATGAACATAAGGAAGTTATTCATATGCTCCTAGTTTAAACCAGAACAGTCAGCCTCATAAACTTAGCTTCGGTTCTGAGGTCCTTGCTTTGGTATCTCCACTTTGCCATTTTTGGCTTGCTCTCTCTTCTCTAGCCATTCTCCCGCAACCCTTCGCCCGGTTACTATGCTCTTTCGCTCAAAAGGCTGACCACCTCCAAGGCATAGCTATTGCCACAAAAAAAAAGGCAGGAACATGATGTACCCTGTTTTCAGATCATAAGCCTGATTTCTCCCTACCTCAAAACAATAAGCCTAATTCATCCTTAACGCAGAATAATGAGTCCCATTTTCCCCTGCCTCGTAACAATAAGCCTCATTTGCTCCTTCTATAGAGACGGGGGTTTAGAAAAAGAACCAACATACTCCTATCATTTCTCAAAAGGCTGCATCTTGACATCGCATGGCATGCGGTGTGGACATGTTGACAACACTATTTTTGGCTCAACAATCGAAAAACCACTTTATAGAGGGGTTTGTGGTTATTTGGAGGTTGGTTTGTGGGAATTTTGCATGGGGGGTCGGAGACTCCCCATGTGTTGAAAGGGAACCTGCTGGGCCCCGCTACCGCGAGGCCCAGCGGGTTCCGTGCAAACATAGAACCCAAAAAACCCAGGGTACTTAAGTGATGTATTTGTGTACGGTTTGCGTTTAAAGCGAGGGCATAAAGTTGAAAAACAATGGAAAATAAAACAAATGGGGAGGGGTTCACTTCCCATTCTTGGAGCGGAGATTCCGGCCGCCGCCCTCGGCCGAAATCCCCAAGGGTACCTTCCCCTCCTCCCTTGCAGCCCAACAGACACCTGTTCCATCGCGGCCCTCAATCACAAGGGCCACGATCGGACCGGACCTAGTCCATGTGGAGGTGGACTGCAAAAGGGGGAGGGAGAGGACTGTGACCGGTTGACAAAGTGCCACCCGACGGGCGCTGGCCGGCACTTTCGTCGACCACCCTCCTCCCCACCCCCAACCTTTGAATGCAGATCTAGACCACGGTCCTCCATTGTGACTGCCACAATGGAGGGCATCAATCTACATGCAAATTTTCACCAGGATCAAGCAGCGACGAGCGTCACTGTTTGAGAATGGTGAAAACGGGTGTGCAGATGGGGTTTATTGTTCCCAGTCAGGGACGGATGAGGCTTATTCTTTGGAGGCGGGGATGAATGGGACTTATTGTTCCGGGATAGGAGCGGATGAGGCAAATTATTCTAAGATTGAGATCTATGAGGGTCATGCATGAAAAAACACAAGGTAATCAGCATGTTCCCAAGAAAAAAAAGTCACTCCGCTTTTTCTCTTAGCTCTAGAAGATGTTAGCTTTTGCCTTTTTCATTCTCTAGGCATTTCCTCCTCTATTTCAGACTCCAGCACTCTAGTACACACCCATTACCTGTCCTCCTCCGTTTTGGGATTACTCCATGCTCTCTTCTCTATCTATTTGCTCTCAAGCTTACTCTGTGTATTATGGTACTTCTACCTACTTTTGCTCTCGCTCGTTTAGAGCATCTACTTCTCCTTACATACCCTACGTGTGCCCTAGGTACATCTTATTTTTCACCCTAGATACGTCCTAGTTGTATCCAAGTTTCACCCACATTCTATCCAAATTGTGCCCTAGTTGCACTAAAGTTGCATCTTAGCGGAACTAGGACTCAACTAGGATACAAATAAGGTGCAACTAGGCCACAACAATGTTACAACTATGCTACAACTAGGACATCCAAGTTGCACCCTAGTTGTGCCATAGTTGTGCCATAGTTGCATCCAAGCTGCGTCCCGGTGGCGACCAAGCTGTACCCTAGTGGCAACCTTGTTTTGCCCTAGTTGCACTTAAGTTGTACCCTAGGTATGTCCTGGTTGTGCCCTATTTGTACCCTGGTCACACCATAGTTGCACCCTAGTTTGGCCCTGGCTGTGTCTTTCTATCACGCTAGTTGGCCCCTAGTTACTCTTTACTTACTGCATAGTTATGCCCTAGCTGCATCCTAGTAGCACCCTATTTGCGTTCTTGTTGTGAACTATTTGTGCCCTACTTGCACCCTAGTTCCGCCCAAGTCGTTCCCTAATCCCACCTAGTTGCATCCAAGTTGTGTCCTAGTTGCACTGCAGGTGCGCGCTAGTTGCGTCCTAGTCGTGCGCTTCTTGTGACCTAGCTTCATATTAGTTGCATGTTTGTTGCACCCTAGTTACGCCCTAGTTCCACACTAGTTGAGCCCTACTTCGTGCCATAATAGCACTTAAGTTGTATTTTTATTACACCAAACTTGTACTCTAGTTACGCCCTCATTGTGCCCTAGTTGCGCCGTCTTCATGCCCTTCTTGCGCCCTAGTTGTGCCAATGTCGCACCCTACTTGCACCCTTATGGCCTCCTCACGATGCACTTGTTTGTGTCCTTGTTGCACCCTAGAAATATCCCATTTATGCCCTTTTTGGACCCTAGTTGTGTCCATATTGGACCCTAGTTGGGCCATAGTGATGCCCTTGCATCCTATTGCACCATAGTTGCACCCTACTTTTGTCCTGGTTGCTTCCTTGTTGCGCTCTCGTTGCACCTTAACTGAATCCTAAATACACCCAAGTTGCGCTCAAGTTACATCCTTATTACAAACTAGTGTCACCCTAGTTGCATCCTAGTTGCGTCCTAGTTGTGCCCTGGTTGCCCCCTAGTTATGCCCTAGTTGCACCCTATATGCGCCCTAGTTATACCCCATTTGCATCCTAGTTATGCCCTAGCTGTGCCCTTATTGCATCTTAGTCGTGCCCTAGTCGCGCCTTAGTTGCACCCTAGTTGTACCCTAGTGACGCCCTATTTGCACCTTAGTTGCACTCTAGCTATGTTCAACTTTTGCCCTATTCTTGTCCTAGAGGAGTCCCATTTGCGTTGTAGTTGTACCATGATTGTGCCCTGGTTGCACCGTAGTTACGTAGTAGTTACACCCTAGTTTTCCCCTAGTTGCACCCAAGTTGCAAACAAGTTACACGTAAGTTGCATCCTGGTTGCTTCCTATTTGCATCGTAGTTGCACCCTGGTTGGGCCCTGGTTGTATCGTAGTTACACCCTAGTTCCACCATAGGTGTACCCTACTCTATCCTTTATTGTTCCCTAGTTGTGCCCTAGTTGTGCCCTAATTGTACCCTGGTTGTATCCTAGTTGCGCAATAATTGTGTCCTCGTTTTGTCCATTTTACATCATTGTTGTGTCCTAGTTGTGCCTTGGTTGCACCCTAGTTGTGGCCTAGTTACACCCTAGTTGCAACCTCATTACGCCCTAGTTGATGCATAATTGCACCATAATTCGGCCCTAGTTGTGGCTTAGTTGCAACCTAGTTGTACCCTGGTTGGACCCTAGTTGTGCCCTAGTTACACCCTGATTACTGCCTAGTTGTGCCCAGTTGTGACCTCATAGCGCTATAGTTGCGTCCTTGTTGCGCCCTAGTAACAGCCTGGATTTTCGGTGTTCCTAGGGCACAACAAGGACGCAACTAGATGCATCCTAGATGCATCCTACTTGTGCCTTAGTTTTACTCAATTTACATCACTACTACTTCCCAGTTAGTCTTGGTTGTACCCTAGTTGTTCCCTACTTGTGCCCTAGTTACGTCTTAGTTGCACCCTAGATGCACGCTACTTGTGCCTTGGTTGCACCCTAGTTCTTCCCTAGTCGTGCCATGTTTGTACCCTACTCATACCCTTGTTGCACCCTAGTTGTGTCTTAGTCATGCCCTCGTTACGCCCTAGATACACCCTAGTTGTGCCCAAGTTGTGCCCTAGTTGTGCCCTAGTTGCACCCTATTTGTATCCTAGTATTGCTCTAGTTATGCCATAGTTGTTCCTTAGCTACGCCCTAGTTGTACCCTGGTTACACCTTAATTTTACCATGATTCTTCCATGTTTACCTAGTACTTGCAGTGTAGTAGAACCCTTGTAACATCCTACATGCAACCAAGTTAAGCCCAAGTTGCACCTCATTTGTGTCCTAGTTTTACCCTACTTCTATCCTAGTTGCACCCTAGTTGTGACCCAATTGTGTCCTAGTTGTGTCCTAGTTACACCCTAATTGCACCCTAGTTGTGCACTAGTTGCGTCCTTGTTGCACCCAAGTTAAACTCTTGTTGTGCCCTAGTTGTACCCTGGTTGCACCCTAGTTGTATCATAGTTCCATCCTTCTTGTACCCTTGTTATGCCCTAGTCATTTCCTAGTTGTGCCCTAATTGTGCCCTTGCTGTGCCCTACTTGCACCTAAGTTCCACCTTAGTTGGGTCGTAGTTGTGCTCTAGTCACATCCTAGTTGCACCCTAGTTCAACGCTAGTTGCGCCATTGTTGCGTCATAGTTACGCCCTAGATGCACGCTAGATCCGCCCTACTTTTGCCTTAGTTTCACCCTTGTTCTGCCATAGTTGCACCCTTGTTGCATCCTAGTCGTGTCGCACTTGCGCCCTATTTATGTCCTTGGTTCATCCTAGCTTCGTCCTTCTTGTGTCCAAGTTGCACACTTGTCATACCACAGTGGCGTCCTAGTTAGGTTCTAGTGGTGTCGTAGTTGTACCCTAGTTGCATCCTTGTTGTAGCCTAATGATGCCCTCTCTGTATCCGAGATGCGCCCAAGTTGCATCCCAGATTTACCCTAGTTGCAAATTGAGAGAAACCCTAGTTGTGACCAAGTTACGTCCACGTTGAACCCAAGTTACACCAAATTTGCATCCAATTTCAGCCATAATTGTGCCCTAGTTAGGCCCTAGTTTTGTCAGAGTTCCATCCTGGTTGCACCTTAGTTGCGCCATGGGTGTGCCCTAGTTGTGCCCTTGTCGCGCCTTAGTTGCACCCTAGATGTGCCCTAGTTACACCCTAGTTGCACCATGGTGGCACCCTAGTTGCGCCCAAGTTGCATCCTAGTTACGTCCTAGTTACACCCAAGTTACACCCTGGTTGCTCTATTTGGGCCCTAGTTATGCACTAATTGCACCCTAGTTACAGCAAAGTGGCACTCTAGTTGTGATGTTGTTGCGCCCTCGCCACGAAGCAAGATCAATGGATGTACTAAAGTTATGCGATGTCGAGGCACATCTCGTGCGACTGTTAGAAACAACAATAGGGTCAAAATGGAGGGAAGACGTAGAGACATGATTTGGACTTGGGAAATGGAAAATGACAGGAGTAAACAGTGAATCTCTTGTCCAATTGGAAAAATCGGTGCCAATCAATCAGTCAGAGCAGCTCACAATGTCATAGGGTTTTGAAATCGCAAAGTTGGATAAGGAATGCAAAGACGACCAACCAGCGATACTAATATGAGTGCAACCGAGGGTAGGGAATATCGTGAAACGGTACCTAAACTTCTGGATAGGGTAGAGTTTTATGTTTTTGTAAGGAACAAGATGGTTTTGAAGTTGGGTTTGCAAACCAAACCAGAGTTAAAGAAAAACCATCGATGGAAGACCAGATTAGTCATGTGTGTATACCACTCCACCAATTAAATGGCGAGTTGGAATGGGGATTTTCAATGTGTAATTGTCTAGATGACTTGTTCAATGAGTAACCAAAAAACTATCCTCCGACGAAACTTCTTGCCTAAAACAATCTGCAGCTTGACTGGTCCAACGAAGCAGTTTGCATCGTCCTTAACGCGGTTTACACCTACAATTGGTCCAGCGACCCACGACACAATAGTGGTTACAGGAAAGCAACAGAGAAGGAACAAGTAGAGGATGTTACAACAGCCGTAACCTGATGCACAACACCAATATCAGTGGACATGGCTATGCGAAACATGCGATGCGGAGGGTGGGTGTGGTTAGTCCAAGTGGAGCCAATGGGCAAGAGTAAGATAGTGGCAGCAAAATCAACAAACGGAACAGCTTCATCGACCTTGACACCTGAGAAGTTTGCAATCGTTTCAGAGGATTTTGTATCCATTGTAAAGGACTTTGAAGGGGTTCTTCATGAGGAAGTGTCCCTTAAACAAACTTAGATCTTCAAGTTCACGTTCATCTCATTCAAGCTCACGAATACACTAGCGACATTTATGGTGCAAATGAATAATGTTTCAAAGCGATTCCTAAATGTGTTTGTCGTTGAATATATTGATGACATCTTGGTGTACAGTCGCACACCAGAGGAGCATGGTGAACATCTCCGAAACATTCCCAATGTTACAAAGAGGAATTTTTAGAGAAAACTCTCAAAGTGCGACTTTAGACATCTTTCAATCGAGGTTTTGGGCCATGCCATCGATGGCGGAGGGATCATGGAGAACTTAGTGAAAGCGAAAGCATTCGCTCATCGGCCAACATCCACAAATGTTTTGGGAATTCCATGTAATTTTGGGGAGTTACAACTATTACCGTCGACTTTCACGGAATCACGCCCTAGTGTCAACACCTCACCGATGTCACTCGTGAGACCAACGAGTGGATTCGCAAAGATAGCAAAGAAGAAGCATTTCATTCTTTGGGAAATGATCTGACCTTGGTGCTAGCCTTACCATTGATAAATCCAATGATAGAGTACATCGTGGCCGCTAACACATTCAATTGAGCAATCGGAGCCCTTCACCTCAAAGACAACGGCAGTGGACAACAAGCGGTCATGTATATATCTCAGACCAGTGCTAAACTACATGGTGCACAAAAACTAGATGTTTGTAGTCGTTCACACATTCAAGACGTGGCAATGCTACCTAGAATGCCAATGATGTCTCTTCTTCACTGATCACCACGCATTGAGCCATCCACAAGTTCCTCAAATCCAATTTGGCGTCCGCCATAACGTACCGACTTGGAAAAACAAACATAGCGGATGTTTCGAGTTGGCAACCACATCTTATGGCCGAGGTATGCACTTCGCCAGGCTATTTGTGAAGGGTGGCAAGGACTTTGGCGCGTATGAAGAAACCAAGTTTTGGTTTGATGCACCATACTCGTGGCAGTGATTCATTCGCAATGTCGTTGTACCACCCAACATTGAGCTACAGCGCATGCTATTAAAGTAGTGCCATGACACCGGTCTAGGTGGACACTTCGGCGAGGACAAGACGTTGAATAAACTGGCAAAGTACTACTTGTGGGAGAGAATTTTCCAACGCCATAAGTCAACATGAAACGAACCTTGTAGTTTCTTTCAACCGCTAGCATCACCCAAAGGACCATGGTCGAGCATCTCCATGGACTTCGTAACGGGTTTGTTGGTCATACTAGAGGGGTGGTTGACGAATTCTTGGAATTTTCATACTTCATCCACACAATGACAATGGTCACAGTGAGAAGTTTCCTAGAACCTTCCTAACCGCTTGCCGCGACACTAGGCGTCAGCGCCAGGTCAGCGTGTGACAACAATCACCAGTTAGAGACAAAACTGCAAGGGTCTGGGTAGGGACACGAACAGAGTGTCAGGAAACTCAAACTGAATATAATTGCAGAGAGAAACAACAAATGACACATCCATGGCCTAAATACCTGCCGCGGCGCACAGCGGGTGTCGCACGCGGCGGTCCAAGAGCTGTCCTAAAACCGGCCCAAAATCACTGTTTTGGCCGTAACTCCGCGCACACATGTCAGAATGTTGCGTCGTCTGAACCTAGACGTGCAAGATCAAAAAACAAACGCTACGACTGGTCACATGCATGCATCCATCATCAGTCGGTAGATACGCAATGCAAAAACATGTAAATCAGGCTCATGGCCAGTCCGCCGAAAAAACTCCTACAGGCTGCAGAAAAACAGCAGGGAGGCCCGGCAGTGTCCGGGGCTCTGGAACGGTAGTCGGCCAGCTCCAAGCTGGCAGTCCGCCGCCCGTCGTCCCTCCGACGTCACCAGGGCCCGCCTCAGGGATCTGTCATGTCGTAGCTCCTGGGTAAATCTGGAGTCCTGTCGGGTCGTCACGATCTCCAATCGGCCACCGCTCACCATCAGCTCCGGGCGCACCCGTAGCTGCCACGGCTGTGGCTCGTGACGGGTGGAAGCCACACATACCAACACTCCCCCTGGCTGACACACCCGTCAAGGCCACAACGGCTGAGCAAAGACAGGACAGGATGAATCGGGAAACCAATCATGGCAAGCACCGATCAAGCATGCCACCGCACAGGGTCTCCTCGTGACAATGGTGCATCGTACCAAGTGCCCGGGTCTCGACCATGCACGAACGCAATCACACACACGTGTCAAACATCATGCAAGAGAGACAAAGAAACAAGGTCTCCTCGTGACTCCGGAAAATGTCTCCGGGTATCCGGGTCTAGACCACATCATGCATGGATCACACATAGCCCATGGGGACAAAGGGTCTCCACATCACACCGGTGGAACTCACCAGGTGCGCGGGTCTCGACCAGCATAACCTCAATCACAACGTCATGCCACATCCAAGCAAACTCGCTGACCTCACAAGAGTGTCAGGCCAAAGCCCACACACCAACACTCCCCCTGGGCTGTACACGCTAACAGTACGGCTCCCCCATGGCCACATAACCCTGCACAGCTATAGCAACGGCGACGTCGATGATGGTGGGATGTGCACGCACATAGCCTCACCCCACGGTATCGTCATCGTTGTCGTCGTCGTCACCACTGTAGTCGCCACTGCTATCGTCACCTGGTGCTGCGACGAGGGCACAGCTGAGGGCCTCCTCCAACTGCATCGCCTCCCGTATGTATGCCAGCTGTTGGACTGCATGCTGCCACACAGACTGCGCTGTGTCGAGACGCGTGTGCAGTTCGTCGAGCTCTGCTGCGGTAGCCTGCTGGCCAGCTGCATCTACGGCGTGCAGGCGGTCAGTCACGGAATGAATCTGATGGTGGACCTCCATCATGTGCGCATCGGCGCGAGTCACTGCCTCCTGCATCCTCTTCTCCTCGTCGCGTAGCTGTGCGTCCGCCCGTCGCCAACGTGCATCCTGTAGGGACCACTCCGCAGCCTCGAGACGGGTGTGCACATCCTCCATGCACTCCTCAGCAACCTGTCGTGCAGAAGCATCTGTAGTGTACCAACGGCTGCTGGCCTCTCGGAGCTCGGCCATGAGACTCTGCACGTGCGCCTCCGCTCGAGCCACCACTGCCTCCTGTTCATCGACCGCGGAGCGTAGGCGCTCGGGCATAGGAACTGTAGCCTCCACTGTAGCTGTATCATCTGCTAGAACCGCCATGGTGTCAGCGACATTGGTCAGGGCAGCGAGGGGACGGAGGTCCGTAGCTCGCTCTGCATCCTCCATGTCGTACACGTGGATGTCTGCTATCGCCGAGGGGCCATCTCGTGCTCGTGCCACGGCTACTGCAAATACGGCAGTGCACTGGGCCTCTACGTCTGCCTCTGACCCTGTATCAAACCACTCCACAACGGACGACTGGTCCTCATAGAGGAAGTCTGCCTCGTCCTGGCAGTCCACCACCTCCTCCTGCTGCCTAGAACTATCTGCCAGAACCACCAAGGCGACTGCTGTCAGCCGAGCATCAGCATCTGTATCACCTGCTCCTCCTCCTGCTGCTCCTGGCACCATGGCAGCTATCTCCACACCAGCTAATGCCGGAGCGGGCGCATCGTCGGGCGCAGCTCCGGCATCGGCCGTCGTCACGTCATCCGCCAGAACATCAACGATCACCAACTCCATCCCCGACTCTGACTCAGCGTCCGACCAATCTCCCTCTGACGAAGAGTCACCGTCACGGCGAATGTCTCCCCTCGCTGAACTCTCCGCTAGCTGAGTCTGCTGTGTGGCGTCATCCTCAATCATCCTGCGCTGTAGAACAGTCGCATCACCAATGCCGAGCTCCGTCCCGGTCGTCAGCGGACAAACCATCCCCCCCACGACTGACACCGCGGCGGGAGCTGTGGGGACTCGCCAGACCAAGTCGTGGACAAGAGATGAGGGGATCTCGTCACCTGAGACTCCTCCCACAGCCGCGTCTACTGCCAACGTCCCGTCAGTAACAGTGACTGCAACTGCTGCTACTGTCACGACGTCGATGGCTGCCGACTCACCCACTGCCCGGACGTCTGGCGACACTCCACTGGTCACCAATGTAGCGGAACGGACGTCTGCTCCACATGTGCCGGCTGACACTGCTACTGCTGCCTCGTCCACTGGTACTGCCCCACCTGCCTCTGTGGTCTCGTCCGTCTCCGACTCCACGTCGGACCACTCGTCGGATGGCTCGTCCTCAGTGAGAGCGCTCTGCCGTGAAGCACCGTCTGTCGCATCCCTCATGCACTCTCCGGTGGTTGTCGGCAGACACTCCATAACCCCCTCGATCAACGCACCGGTAGAAGCTGCGAAGGGGTGCCGCACCAACCCTGCAACTGGGGAGGAGGGAGTCAGCTCCGTGGTGACGTCTGCCGCTGCTGCGTCTGCTGCCTCCTCCTGCACACGTCTCGCCAAACGTGCTATCCGCCGCCTCGCGTGCCGAGTCCGAGAACGACGATGGCGAGCCGAAGAGACTACCACAGAGGTGGAGGGGTCACTGGTCAGGATGACTCCAACTGCCTCCAACACAGAGCGTAGGGTGTCAGATGTAGAGCTAAGGTCGGGAGGCGTGGCATCGTCAGGTGATGACACTGACGGAGGTGAGGATGGCGAGAAGGAAGAAAAAGGTGTGTGAAGCGGCACGGTGGCAACAGCCCGCTCAGAGACCACATGGTCTGTGAGCTGTTGCACCATGCGCTTCAGACCCTGGAGCTCGGCNACCACCGCGATAGCTCCACTGAGGGGCGCGACTGTATGAGCTGATGTATCGGAGTCGGATGGTGGAGTAGGGCGGGACCGTAACCAGGGCGGTCGCCACCCAGCAGGGCGCTGGCGACACTGGCGCCAGCCATGGTGTCGGTCGCAGCAAAAGTAGCAGGCAAAACCGTTGGACGCCTGAGGCATGTGCCACGGCTGCAACTGCCACTGTGGACGCGGCATCTGCCACATATGCAGAGCCGGTGCCAGCCACGGCACCGGCTGCGTTCCCTGCCACGCCAATGTGCTCATCTCTATAGTGTGGCGTGGGTGAGTGTCTGGGACAGTCGCTCTCGCTGGCACAAGGCCACAAGTGGAGGTGAGCGATCGAAACACAGTCTCTCAGACGTGCTGCGACACCGTCACGAGGACGGTGGTGCGCTACTGTGCGACTCAAGTGTGCGACCTCAGGTCGCCTTCGGTGCTGATTATGCACCGGGTGCCGTCGTCAGCCGACGGCTGTGGCCTCAAGCCACCTTCGCTGCTGCTGCTACGACTGCGACTCTTGCG
>SZWC01001873.1:157416-168724 GCA_023375785.1 Penium margaritaceum | reverse complement strand
TATGGGCCGACGGCCCATGGGGGAGGAGAGGGGCGTCGCCCCCTCCCTCCCCCCGTCTCATGTTGGCCGACGGCCCAAGGGGGAGGAGAGGGGGCGTTCGCCCTCCCCCCCCTTTCGCGTGGGCCGACAGCGTGAGGGCGAGGGAAGGGGACGTCTCCCCCCCTTCCCCTGTCTAGAGGGCCGTCAGCCTAGGGGGAAGAGAGGGGGCGTCACTCCTCCTCCCACCCCCCTTCACGTGGGCCGAAAGCCCAAGGGCGAGGAGGGGGTGCGTCTTCCCCTCCCCCCCTCTCACGCGGGCCAACAGCCCAAGGGGGAGGCGGGGAGGCGACCCCCCACCTCCCCCCTCTCTCACAGGGGCCGATAGCCCAAGGAGGAAGGAGCGAGGAAGTTTCCTCCCTCCTCCCCTCTCCAGTGGCGGGATGGGCCCGCAGACAATGTTTACATCGCAAATGAAAACACTTCTTGAAACAAAACTGACAACAAAACGTGCGCATGAGTGCAGCTTGTGTCTGGTCGGCTGTGGGACGGAGAGTCACTTGTTCGACGTCGGATGATGTTCATTTTCCCTCTTCTCCAAAGTACTTTTCGTTTTGAACCCGGCTGATTCTACACAAAGACGAGGGCAAATCCTCCGTTTGGTGTCCGTTTTCAACGCCGTAAAAACCAGTTTGAAGCTTAGACTGAGCTTCATAAATTATTTAAAAAAAAATCTCTTGGTGCCACTAGCACTAGAGGCAAGGACGATTTCCTCGAGCCCGAGATTGACCGTGTCAGTCATGGATTTGCCATTGTGACATGGTAAAGAGCTCCGATTGAGCGCTATAATATTTCTGGTCTTATGAAATATTCTAAATCCATTTCCTCATAAATGAAAAAAATGGAAAATCGACCATTTTCCCAAGAGACCATGGGGTGTCCTTTTCAAAGGAACAAGTTGTTCCATGCGATAGAATTGGCATTTGGAATGCAAAAAATGGGAAGTTTCCTCACCAAGAAAAATCAAGCACCGATCGTGCATATTTCTTTTTTTCCGATTAACCTCAAACTTTGGGGTTTTCCATGGAAAGACGACCCGAAATGGGTGACCGCTAAAAAGCCACGACATGGCTCAAGCGGGTTGTTCATGCGCTAAACAATATTGTTTATGCAAAACGACCACTGTGGTATACACCGGGTTAGAACATGACAACGGTGATGTGAATCGAGACGAATTCTCGATTGAAATCATTATAGGCACCAAACGTGCTGCGACCACTCAACAACTCATCTACTCACCGTAACAATACGAAATGTGCGAGCTACACAAAAAGAGTGTCGGTTGCACGTTTATATAGGCATCGGCCACGTGATCGACGTAGGTGCCAATTGCACTACTGACAAGAGCACACTTGCTGGTTGTAGAACTTTTGTCCGTGTCGAACACAAAAAAAGTGCTAGTTGCACTTTGATCACAGATGTCGAATGCATTCGTGATGCTTGTGCCGAATGCACTACTCATGGTCTCAGATATGTGACTAAAACAAATGTCGATGTGTATCCACGTCGGTGTCGATTGCACCATGGATATTGGGTAAGTCACTTGTGCTTGGATTTTTGCTCAAAGTAAGATGTGAGTGCCGATCACACCCAACACACACGCAATGTTGGAAACCCACACAAGGTGGTCCATTGACAAGTGCCGGTTGCACCTGGAATACGACCGACATGGGAAATGCAGTCGTTGCATTCACGTGAGTACCGAACGCACGATTACCATGATGTTGAATGCATGACCCATGAGTGCATCAATTAAACCGTTGACATGAGTGACGAATGCACCATTGCCATAAATGTCAGTTACACGATTGGTAAAAGCTGCGGGTTGCTGTTTTGTCATGGATGCCGAATGCACCACTCATGCAAGTGCCGAACGCACTCTAACCATGAGTTACAATTGGATTGGCTATGCTAGTGTTGATGGTACAACACATGTTGTAAGATGCCGAGTGCATCGATAACATGGGTGCCAATTGCACCCTGTTGTATCGACGAGCAAGAATTAGCCAACTGTTGCCTCATCATGCTGGCTTGTGATAGACCACCAAACGAAAGCATACCATCTATGCACAAAGCGGTTCTACGGGCAAGTGCTTCAAGCGTGTTTTCAAGCGCCGAAGATATTTCATCCGATGTTTGTAAGGCATCTCGACAAAGTAGAGGATGATAATACTGTCAAATCCTTCGAATGGATAACCAACAAGAATGTCCGGAAACAATCACGGATGGCTGTGGTGATCAGATGTATGCCCGAATGGCGTAACACAGCGGTCTTGGTCGTCACCGACAGTGGCGATCATTGGAAGTTACAAATTTTGCCCTGCCGAGAGCAGTATGTCAAGGTACTTCCGAAAGAAGTAAGAACCAAATCCTTACGGATAAATCACGTGTGACGAGGATGATTTCCTCAAATTTGGACCATGCTCAAGGTGGACGAACTCCTCCACATCCATTGGTGGAACGTGCTACAAAAGCCTAGTCGGTTGAGCCGCGTTCCAAAACATGCAAGGCTTGCATGATCGTAGGTGGTCAAAGCGCATGACCAAGTGCTGAAGACAACCCTCTTTCCAGTGGGTCAAGGTATGCGATTCATACCATGGTACTTCAGCCACATGAAATTGGGTACATGGCAAGCATGGAAAACGTGCATGACATGCACAAAAACCTTATCCACTAACTGTTGGTGCGTTGAACACAGTTATGGATAAGTGGGACGGATGAATGTTCACAGCGGTTTTGTGACAATTGAACAAGCTAACGATATCGGCTAATGTCTTGGATAAACATGGCGACACCATTTCACCAAACAAGTAGTTTGGTGGGTGCAGGACGTGTGCTACGACAGTCGCATGTCCCATTGCGGTACAATGTTCAAAGGCGAATGTGATCATTTTACGACTAAGTCCGCATCATGACTATGTCATGAGATGTGAAATGGACCCGGTCTGTTTGCACACGGGTTTCAATCCTCGAGGATTGACATCGTGCCGCCTATACACAGTGTGTATGTGATGCATCTGTACCATTCGGAGGTTCTGTGCATCATCAGTCATAGCCGATGGAAACATCGATCCGTGATTGAGCACGTCAAGGATGATACACTTGAATAAATTCTCAGTGGCAAAACCATTGAGACCCTCTCACTCGTAAGTGATAGATATAAGTCGGGGTACCCGACTGGGACTGAAGATAAAAAGGTACATGATTGTACGGACAACCCTGTTAAAAAGACAAGGATACTTGTGAGTGGGGGTTGTAAATGCACCAGAGAGGGACAGAGACTCTTCTATGGGTCCTGAATAGTTTAAGACGCCAGAGTGCGAATTCAAAAACTACAAGAGACTCTCTGGCATATGACAAGATTGGCTGAATATTGAAAGTGAACAAATTTGAAGGCGACACCTTCAGTCTATCATCACCCAGCGAGTGAACATGTCATGGACATTGATAGACAAAAGTACGTGAACCGATGTCGATGACATAAATTCACCCACAGTTTGGTGAAAATCCATCTCAGAGAGGATGAGCGACACTCATTTTCTACTAATGGTGTTCCAGAGAACTATGACGATCTCGTAGACTTCTACAAACAACTACGACATAGTTGAGATCACGTCACGGTCTAGGTTTTGCACTCACAGCTTATGACCGTGGAGACGATCTATAAGCCGATAGCCGTAAGCTAACAATGTGTTAGCACCTACATCTTGGTGGTCCGATCGACCACATAACGAGTCATAATTAACATTGAGGCAATATAATGACCAGTGTGTTGTAACTAAATGTTGATATGAGGACTCTTCAAGATGAACCTTGAGAAACGATATTTCTCATCAGATTCCTTTGATGTTTGGAGAGACGTTTCAAAGTTGAGGGCATCGTGACATGGTACACTTGTGGTGTACGTCACGCTCTTCAAAAATCATGTGGATGGATTCTGATCATAGCAAAGGCATGGTGTAGCAACGGCTCCAATTTGTTGGAAACCAAACTAAAACCAATCTCCAAGAGGGATCATAACGTCTACGGTTTAGTCGAACCATGCTTCACTGACCCGAAAGGTCATGGTGAACTGACCAAGTCCCTTGGTTTTGGGGATGGTTTAATTAGAACATTGTCGAATGCAAGTATAACATGTTTTTGGATGTCACTGCAGTGATATCTAGGATTGTGGTAGTTTGTCAGATGTCTTTGATGAGGGCGATACCCTCTACAAGTGCCTCGGATACGGCATATGAAAAATACCCTATTGAGTGGAAGTACCGAATGTACACAATAGAACATATTGAAGCAACACGGATTGTTGCAACTTGGCAAACACAATCCATTGACGGGTTCTCGAGTGGAACCCTTGGACGCGATTACATGATCGTAAAAAGATTTAAGAACGAGTTGTTCCAGAATCAGTAGATGTGATTTGGAAGTATTCAATTACAGTCACATGGAATTGACACCCAAAAGGTGTTCTTCCAACTTTCACCGCAATGATTGTGATCATGGTACAATTTTTTGGTGAATACCATGCGATGCACACTTTGTTCGTGGATTGAATCCATGGTCATTGAGATCGGTTTTCTCAGCTAACCTAGTTCAAAAATAGTGTGCGTTTGACAGGGACGTGAGCGGCAGCCTACGGTATCCATTTTAAATAAAAATGAGGAGATGATGGTTGAAACCAAGATCATCTAGGTCGGAGCATTGTCGTGTCTAATGACGGACGTTGATGGCAATTGCGCATGCCAGACAACCAATGCCACCTCCTTCAAAGATGGGTGCAATCTTTGAAAGGAGAAACAAGTGTGCTCAGCAACCATGTCTTTGGACCTTGGTGCCTCCCAACCCTAAGATAAAGCTAGCATGCAAGTTGCATGGGCTTGGTGGAGCTTGGTTGAGTTCAGCCAACCAATCCACAGGTGCTGAAAGAGGTCTAGTAGACCTACGCGTGGTCATGAACACATGGTTACAAACCGAGAGGACTGATGTCCAGATCTCGGATTGCACTTATTGACAATGTTGCAGGGAGGTACCACCTTGGCAACAACCCCTTGGAAGAGATCATGTCCCAACGACATAGGAAGTGTTGTGTGGACCTGGACGGTTTTCGCGGGAACGCCCGGTTAATTGGTCGCAGGGACGCTCCTTGCAAAGGGGGAGGAGGCATCACCATAACAGTTTGCTGAACACGTACCACAAGGAATGTGGAAAAATGTATTCCTTGTACCCTCTTCCAAACTGGCAAGACATTGTTGACAATGTACGCCCTAAAAGGCATTGACCATGCCACCGCTACACACGTGTGATGAGTCTTCGGTAAAGACTCACCAACACTTGTGAAGAACGTATACGGATTATACGTGTGTCATCTTGGTAAGAGCCAAGGATCACGCGATCAACACTGGATGTTGTATGTTAATGACCATAATCAAAAAAACCACAAGTGTGTGGTTGATTGTGCGTGAACGTGACGCAACCGTGTTGCGGATGACAAGAGTTCACACGTGTGATCTTGTTAACGAATCTTGTTGCATGGTTTGCATCATGAAGTACGCAATGATCAAACCTCCGTGAGCAAAAACGAACCGGGACGGTTCGAAGCAAAGGGGGAGGAATGTAGCGTACGAGCCATTTTTAGAATTAAAAATGGCGTTTAAATATAGTTCCTGGNTGTATGTTAATGACCATAATCAAAAAAACCACAAGTGTGTGGTTGATTGTGCGTGAACGTGACGCAACCGTGTTGCGGATGACAAGAGTTCACACGTGTGATCTTGTTAACGAATCTTGTTGCATGGTTTGCATCATGAAGTACGCAATGATCAAACCTCCGTGAGCAAAAACGAACCGGGACGGTTCGAAGCAAAGGGGGAGGAATGTAGCGTACGAGCCATTTTTAGAATTAAAAATGGCGTTTAAATATAGTTCCTGGGTTTCGGGGGCTTGAGACTGATGTCTCGACGAGTTGAGGCCCGAAAAATAATCTCGGGCTAGAGTCTAGTTCGACTCTAGCCCATATTTGGTCCATAGGCCGGATTTAAGGCAAGAGGAGTGCCGCGATGGAAGATCCATTGCGTCACTCCTCCTCCCCTCTAGTTGTCCGCTAGGGTCCTGTTCCCACGTGGATGTGCCACGTGGAACGATAGGGTTTTAGGTTACATGTTTACAAAAATGCCCTATGACGACTACGTCCATTTTTGGTGCGGTTCGTCTAAGCCAAAATGGCTCAGGCGACCATTCGCTTTCTCCCCTGAGACGACTATTCTGAGGGCCTACGTTTTTGGTTCTGCAGTTAGTCGCAAAACAGCCTAGAGCTGTTACATGCTTCTAGAGTTCCGTAGGTCCCTTCGTTAACGCACTCACTCAAGAAGAAAACTACAAGCTTAGCGAGGATATTTCTTTACATCCCAAAGTGTTGTCAACCTCAAAGACGATTGATGCAGTAAGAATCTAAGTAGAAGGTTGGATGCTTGGCAAGAAGTTACACCAAGTTGAGGCTTGGGTTCGTGAAGGTATTGTTGTTGATTTTCCCATATCCTCATTTTGAGCTTATACATAGTATTATTGTGCTTTTTTGTTGTTTTAGTATGATGAGAGATTGTGCATTCTATTATAAAAAAATTTTAATCATTGCTTGGCACATTAAAGTTCCTTCGATGGAATTATGGCCATCTTAACCTTCGTTGTGACTTTGGCAAATTCCAACAACGATCATGAGAATTGGAGAAGTTTGGTGTTGGTGTTTGTAGTAAAGATGAATTTTTGTACTATCAGAGCATAATGTAGCTCATCAAAGAGCACTTGAAAACCATGAACTCCATCATAGCACATCGTTCATGTCGAGTGTTGGTTAATGTAACTTCAAACGTTTATTATAAAAGTGAGTGGTTTGGCTACTTATAGGATGCGTAAAAGCTTATCAAGTTACAACATGTTCAAAATATTCACATCGATGAGAGTTAAGTTCGATGGCCCAATTTGAAAATGCTCCTAAATGTTCATTTCTTAGTTTTTTTTAAAAGAACCCGTCTTCAAAATCATTGTGGGAGGCCTTTGTGCACGCACTTATACCTCTAGATATGGGTTGCTGCAGTGTTGGGCACCATTGATGCGAAATGTGTGCTGGGAAGGTGGAGTAAGAGGGGATGCTTCCTTTGTCGTTATTGTTCATTACACTTTCTAATTAGTGCAATATGTTCCTTTGTTCCAAGGGTACACACGTGCTTGTGATTTTCTAATAATGAAAGAGGTGAATGTCACCATGGTTTTGTAAATTTGTTACATGGTGGTCTCCATGGAGGCATGTTGTTCTTGTAAGTAGGACGACTAACTAAATGCGATGTGCCAGAACAAAAAATTGCTAAATTCTATGTTATAAATCATTTAAAACTTATGATAAATGTGTATATTATCATATATGGTTTCCTTTTTGTTCTAACTAGTTGGAAAAAAAGATGTCAATAGAAAACTTACCAAAGACAACTGTTGTGAGGATGTCATTAATCATTTTATGAATTTCAATGTTTCCAAGAGGTGCAAGATGAGAATTGAAGAAAAACGTTGGAGATATTTATTTAGTTATATTGAAAAAATAATGATCACATATATGAATAATTTCACCTTATTCGTGCTTGAAAAACAAATTCAACCTGAGAAACATTCAAAATATTACCATTGAATGTAGTTTTAATTATTTAATGTGAATAATCTATATGAGGTTTGTTTTTTAAAAACCTTTTGAATTTAAGGTGAATGAAAAAAAATAAAATTTAGAGTGGGCTCGAATCGATTTTTTTGGAATATGATTATAGTTGTCTAATGTCATTCTATTGTTTGTTGAATGAAATTTAATTGATATTTAGTCATAAATTATTGTATTTGGTGAATGTTTTATTTCTTTCAAGATGCAAAAAATATTTTTGTGGCCCCATATTGCACATTTACCCTGACACAATCATTTTGGTAAAACATGAAGTTCCATGAAGCACTCATATGCGAGACCCACACGCCTAACTCCTGGTCACAATGTTGCACGAGAGTTCAAAATTAATCTGTCAGGTGCAGGAGTGGGTTCAATCACCACAAAGGGAATCCAGGCCAAAGAAGTGTTAAATATGGAGTGAATGGGACAATAACGAATCGGAGGGTTTGGATGTGGTGAAATGCAAACTATCTGAATACCCGCGAGGGTAAGCGAGGAGCACCCAAACATTAATATGATGTTTTCCCCGGTGACACAGAAATGTACCAGTCGCGTTTGCCCCAAACTCTTCACGTGGCCATGACCGCCACCCAATCCCCCATCCTCCCATCCCTCCCAACCACTCACTGCAGCATTCCCAGCGCGCTTGAGAGCTGTCGATCACGTCGACCTTGCCGTCAACATTAGACTCGGACAGCCTGGCTCGTTTCTGCTTGCTTCTGCTGGTGGTAGAGCTAGCTTTTCTGTCTCCTGCTGCTGCTCCCACAGTGCTTCTCAGATGACGTGACGAAGGACGGGACACTCATGGAAGGCAACTCTCGCGCGGTTGTCAGCTGTTCATCGGAAAGCCGGTGGCAAATGAAAGTTTTGCCCGTGGGGTTTCAGCTTCTAGTTCTACCTGGCGGGCTTGCACGCTGGTTAGGGAAAGTTACGGGTTGAGGGCGGAGGGCGAGGGCGGGGGGGTGTGGAGCACCAAGGCTGCGGAAAGGTTGCGCCTGTCCGCACCCTCAGCTCTCCTGGAGGGAAGCGACAAAACGGCCTAACGGTGGCTCGGGGTTGGCCGAGTACGCAGCTGCAGCAGCACGAGTGGCTGCAGCGTTGACTGCGATGCCCGTGTCGGCCAAAAATTTTTACCAGCAGCTGAAGTAGGAGCTGCAGCAGCAACGGGAGCAGCGGCATCGTTACCAGAGGCAACTGCGGCGGTGGCGGTACACACAGCGGCGGGGTTTCGTGCTGCTGCAGCAGCTCCAGCATTGAATGCGACACCTGTGCCAGTAGGAGAAGCAAGAGGAGTAGCAGCAGCGTCGTCTTCAGTCTTGGAAGGAGCAGCAACAGCAGCAGCAGCAGCAGCAGCAGCAGCAGCAGCAGCAGCAGCAGCAGCAGCAGCTGCTGCAGCAGGAGGAGGAGGAATAGCAGCACAAACAGGAGAAGGAGTAGCAGCATTACCTTCAGTCTTAGTGGCAGTCCCGGAGCCGCAACGACGGTGCCTGTGGAAAGCTGCTGTTGAGGCTGCTGCCTTTGTCTGCAAGCTGCTGTCGTGGTCACCGGTGCAAGTACCAGCGCTTGGAAGCTTTTGGTGACGTCAGAATAGCCTCCCTCCCTTGTCCCCATTGCCTGCGTTTCGGGTGTAGCATTTTTTTTGCGGGTTAGTTGCGGACAAGATGGAGGAGGAAGTGGAGGGCGGTGCTGGATCCGACTCCTCATTACCGCCGCCGGAGCCCCTGCCACAGCAGCTGTCTACGTGCGCCAGCAGTGACATCGGCAGCAGCAGCGAGAGCAGCGGTGGAAGGAGCAGCAGCAGCAGCAAGACACGGCGGAGCAGGGGCAGCAGCGGACTGGCATCATCGCTGTCGACAGGCGGAGTGGGAGGCGTAGGTGAGGATGGACGGTCGCACTCCCCCACGCAGAGCCGCAAGCGTGTGAGGTTTGTGGGCAAGGAGTGCCAGATCATGCATGACATGGGCATTGCGCTGCCCGTGCCCGGCAGGCCCATGGGCATGGGTATGGGCATGGGCATGGGCATGGGTACGGGCATGGGCATGGGCATGGGCATGGGGCACAATGCGACATTGGGGAGGGAACATCTGCTCCGTCCGTGCGGAAGCTCTGGCAGCAGCAGTAGCGACTCTGCTTGCACCAGCAATAGCAGCAGCAACAGGGAAGCAAGGCTGGCTGGTGTGGAGCTGCTGCACATGTCGCCCCGTCTGGCAGAGTCGACGACGCCATGTCCAGATGCCACCTCATCTTCTGCTGCTGCGGCAGGTAGCCTCAGTGGTGGTGGTGGTGCTGCTGCTGCGCCACTGGCCGTTGAAGCACAAGCGTTCGCAGTCCCAACTTTGCTGGCACCTCGACTGGCTTCTGCTGCAGCTGCAGCCGAGGTTGCTGCAGCTGCCTCAGCAGCAGACATGATGAGGGAGGACAGTAGCAGCATGTCTGCTGGTGCGACTGCGGCAGCAGGTTCCGTTTCTGGATCCAGCAGATGGAGCGGGATGGTAGGTGGAGGAGGAGAAGTAGGCCGTGTGGCTGGAGCAGCGACCACCTTTCCTTCATTGGAGCAGCAGCAGCAGCAGCAGCATTGTCAGAGAAGTAAGGAATTCTCGCTATCGCCGCCGTCGGGCGAGCTGGCACCAGGGCCCTTTGGTGGGCCCCCAAGGATAGGACCTCCGCAGCTCTCGACCTTGACAGGGTCCGTGTCCGGGTCTGCTGCCCCAGCCGCCGTTGGGGTGAGTGCGGATGCATTTCGACAGGGAGGGGGAGTAGAAGAGGGGCGTATTTTGGGCAGTCGCGATGGCCATGTTCTTGGAAGCGGTTTGAATGCTGTTTCCGCTCCTGCTGCTGCTGCTGCTGCTGCTGCTGCTGCTGGTGTGGAGGCATTGGCTTCTGCTGCCGTGGAAGCAACAGACTGCGGGAGCTCAGTTGGTGCTGCTGATGCGGCCGCCTCCGTGCAGCAGCAGCAGGAGCAGCCGCTGCCACAGCAGCAGCAGCTGCAGCAGCAGCAGCAGCAGCAGCCGCAGCAGCCATTGCAGCAGCTGGACGAGCTGATCAAAATGATGCCGCGGCTGAAGTTGGAGCGCAGCCGCAGCAGCGAGGCCGAAATGCTCATCAAGCGCAAGCAGCTTCTCGGAACCTTCAACGGCACTCCCAAGTCAGGTGCCGTGCCGCAGCTTCCACGCAACCGCAGCTTCTGAGAAGCTTCCTCCCCCACTTTGGCACAGAGAGTAAGCAGGAGAGAGAAGTTGTATCTTTCTGCACAGTCAGCTGTGGCATTTGCAATGCTCAGGCTTGAAAGTGATGAATACAGTGGAGGCTGTGTCTTTCTCTGCAGTTGGCTGTGTGGAGGCTCCTCTTCCCCCATCTCTCTGAGGGCATCTCTGCGCGTGCAAGTTGGGCCCAAAGCGAGGCGAGGGGTGGATTTATTAGAGGTGGACTTTGAGAAAGTTCGACTGCGGCCATCGTTTGGCGCACAGCTGCTGATGCATGTAGGGTGTGGCATGTGTTGTCTGATTGGTTTCTGTGCTTGCCCTTTGCAAGAGGGAAAGCTGGCAAAAAATGACCCCCCTTCCCCCTCCCCCTTCC
>SZWC01001873.1:102062-116882 GCA_023375785.1 Penium margaritaceum | reverse complement strand
CAGCTAAGTCCCTTCTCCAAGCAGCCTACAAAATGAAAGACTTGGGGCCAGCTCGGGTCTTTTTGGGCATGGAGCTAGAGCGGGACCGGGCACGCCGCACCCTGCACGTGCACCAGGCTGCGTATGTTCGCAGCCTGGGGGAGCACTTCAGCGCACTCCTTACTGCAATTCCCTCTGCCTCCACACCCATGACCCCCGCTGGGCAGTCACTACTGAAATCCCTGGATCTCTCCACACTGGGGGAGAAAGTTGATGTCACTGACTATCTCAGAGTCATAGGGTCACTGATGTACCTTGCCACCACCACCCGTGCTGATGTGGCCTTTGCTGTTAACTTATTGTCCCAGTTCTCCCAGTGTCCACGCAAGCGACAGTTGGAAGCTACCCTGCGAGTTGTGCGCTATGCTCTCTCCACACCACGAGCCGGTCTCTTTTTCCGTGCACAACCCTCTCTTGTGGTTGACGGATTTAGTGACAGTGACTGGGCACATGACTCTGACACACGTTCTCAAAGAGCAGACTTCCTTACCAAGGCCCTCAGTCGTAATGTCTTCAAAAGTGTTGCGCATGTTGTTGGACTCATCTGTCCCCACGACCCCGACTGAGTGTATCCACTCAGCCTTCTGTTCTCATGAGCTTGCATGTGTGTGGGGGTGATTGCCTGCGGGTCATGGGGGAGTGTTAAAGTTCGTTGGTCACTCACATCTCTCTGCCCTCTTGTCTCCACCTCCATGCACACACATGTACAGATTAATTTGACATGGCCTCACCTGGAGAGACGCCAAGAAACTCTACTGTGGCTGACACCTTTGGCGTGCTTCATCCAGAAGTGTCATCTGGCAATTGCATGACCATGACTTGACTCTTATCATATGTGGGATAGATGCTATGGCTCGTACACTCTAACTGCCGTGCCCTGTATCATGCTTGCCTTGAGTGTCTTGTGGGGGGTTGCATTTCCCGGGTGCTGATCCTTGGGGGCCACCGTGTCGGGTTTTACCTATGCATGGGTGAGTAGCCCCCGCTCAGTTTTATGCCGAAGCGGTCGGGCTCGACCCCCGGGTGGCGGTGTGTACTCGCTTGGGTGTGATGCCCGTGGCGAGTGCATGCTCACCGGATGCTAAGTCTCGCTCTCTCCCCACACTTCTCTTCTTGGTTCTTCTCAAACTAATGAAGGCAAGCGTTCCCACATCCATGGCCTTGGTTGCCCTTGCCCGTGACTGTGTGTCTTCACATGCTCATCCTAGGAAGATTCCTAGTGACTACAGTGGCGGTGTCCACCATAAACTCTTGTTGAGGGGAACGATCCGCAAATGTCGGTGTGAACCAGTTTTAGCTTTTGGCTGATGTCGAACTTGCTAGTAGAAGAGAACATTTATCGTGGCAACTTGACACGAACGCAGTTCTTAGAAGGGTCAGTTCTGCCGTGAGCATTTTTCTTGTTGTTGAGGCCGTTGACATGGCCCTTCTTCACTATGGATTCAACCAGCTGATTACTAATGCGGTTAAGCCTCTTGTGCCACACTACAGCATTTGCACATGTTAGTTGGTGTAGACTTGCTGCTGCACATGTGGAATCCGTCTCATCTTCAGCTAGTGCGCTCAAGTCCAGCTCAACCATCCATGAGGAAGGAGCTCACCTTCTACAAAGGTTTTTCCTTCATGGCTTTTGAGCGTGACGTGCTTGCTGCTAGTGATGACGCGAGCTCCTCTCTTTGTGAGGTGGCCGAGGGAGAGGAGGTTAAGGGAAATATTAGGTATGTAGATGTATGTTGCTGAACTTGACTTGTGCTGCATCATACCCTAGCACGGTCATCATGCTCTTGTTGAGCACGGGCACTTGCTTATTGTTGGCAACTACCACATAACTCCGGTATGAAGGCTCGTAGTTGTGGAGGCAGGATTTATGGTACGTGATGTGCAAGGTACACCCTCTGTCCAGCTATCAAACATATGGTGAGCGAACCAGCCTGTCGCTCCGACTGTCCGATAGGTGGAACATAAATGTCGTGTGGTCAAACTGCTGCCTTTGGCCTTCCTCCTTTGCCTTCTTGTCGGACTCCTGATTGCCCTTTTTAATCTTTTTTCCTCCACTCTCCTTCTCTCCCCCTTGATTCTTCCCCTTGAATTTCCTCTGCACCTTCCCTTTCCCCTCATTGCACAACCTCTTGAAGCAATCTTTCTTCACATGCCCTCACTTTTTACAATAATGGCACGTGATATCAGGACGTGCTCCGATGAGGTGGCCTGCGCCACTACGTAGGATTGCCTCTGGGAGGGAGCACGCCCACTCATGGGAATATACCGACTTTAGCGCTGTGTGGCTTTTTTACATGGAGCGAGACAAGCTCTTTTCTCATTTATCCTGTTAAGCTTCATTGCTGAACATGCATGTTTTCTTTCTTGTAAGTTGACGATCTCACTATTTTGTCAATAGCATCTTGCAGACATATGCCTCTGTCAAGTCCGCTTCAGGCTTAAACTTGAAAACTTTTCTGACGCCATCCGATTCCTCAGTGAGGCTGTTAAGTAGGAAGGTCACGGATATTGGCTCAGTGATGGGTGCGTATGTAATGGCAAGTTGGCTGCGGAGCAATTTTGCCTTGTCGTTGTAGCTCTCAATGTCGCTGAAACTACTGAGGATGATGTAGGAGAGCTCCGTTAGGAGATGAGACTTTAAAGTGGAGTCGCCAGAAATGTAAATCCGTAGCAGATAGGACCACGTATGGTTGGTTGGCTCAGCTATTCCCTCATACATGCAAATACCTTGCTAAATGCGAGGGCTTAGCTAGTTGTCAAGCACCATGCATGCAGCTTTCGTGAAGTGGTTGAACTCAGACACTATTTGTGATGGAGATCTAGGAGGGGAGGAACATAATAGCTAGATGAGAAATCATGGATGCTACAAATTTGGACCACTTGTTTGGACTTGTGGGCCCAGTGTGGAAAGTCCTCGCCGTCAAACTGGTCAATCCTAATCTTGTACCAATGCAAAAAGACTGCTATTGCTGGCACGATGTCCTCTAGCCCCTGGTACCCAAAGTCTTGTGTTGGTGAAGTTGGGTTTGTTACGTGGTAATACTGCATGTTGCTGCTGTTGGTTGCGCTTGAAACACAGGCCACACTGTTGGATGTGGTTGTCCCATGTATGTCTGAGGTGTTGGTGCTTGAGGAGATGGCTGAAATGGTGTCATTGTGAGCATATCCAATGGAACCTGCGTTGATTGGGCGGGAAAGTGCTACTGCAATCCTACTTGTGCTGATGCTACTGGTAGTACCTGTGGAGGAATGACACGTAGTTGGATAACTGGTACAGGACATAGTGAGACAGGTGTACTGATGATGCTTGAGAAGCTTGCTGGGTATGATTGAACTACAACTTTTGTTGTTGTTGTTGTTGTTGTTGTTGTTTTTGTTGTTTTTGTTGTTGTTGTTGTTGTTGTTGTTGTTGTTGTTGTTGTTGTTGTTGTTGTTGTTGTTGTTGTTGTTGTTGTTGTTGTGGTTGTTGTTGTTGTTGCTGTTGTTGTTGTTGTTGTTGTTGTTGTTGTCGTTGTTGTTGTTGTTGTTGTTGTTGTTGTTGTTGTTGTTGTTGTTATTGTTGTTCTTATTGTTGTTGTTGTTGCTGTTGCTATTGCTATTGTTGTAGTTGCAGTTGTTGTAGCTAATTTTGGTGCTTTAACTATGCAATCTGCTACTGAAGCTGATTTATCTGAGCATCACGTGTGAGCTGCTCTTATTGGAGGAGCAACTCTTGTGCACCAATTTGTTGCCTGAATGCCATGATCTCTTGCTCCATAGCCTAGCGTGTAGCTTCGTATTCCTGCTCTAAGTGCTTTGCTTCATATGCCAAGCATTGCGCTTCTTTCGCATTACATTTTGCCTGCTCTGCCACATGGCGGCCCTGATCTTGTCCCATGCACAAACCATGCAGGACATACTTTTCATAAAGAGGCGGAGAGGTTACACCTGGATTCTCCATCTCCATGTTGCTCATGTAATCCACGTTGCCTCTAATGTTTACAGGCTGGATCCCACATTGTGCGCTTGAAGACGTCAGTTGCTCATTGGCGTGGGCGACTCAACTCCACAGGTCCTCCAATAATACTTCTAGCTAGGACCCAGACGATAGATCCTGTCGGCACTGACCATGCTCTGATACCATGTTGATGTTTTTCGGGTACAACACGGGCTATACTCCTTGGTGCTAAGATCATTGTGCTTAGAGAGAGACTACAGATGGAGTGAAAAGCTGGGACAGGGAGAGTTCTGGGACTCAATGACTGTATCTAGTGGAGGCCGCTATGGTGGACAGCAAGCGCAATGCTTGGGTGATGACTAAGTTCTTTTATGAGGACTACCTGGCTGGCCATCTTTTATAACAGGCTGCTGGCAAGTTGAGAGCTGTCCATGCTGGTAGAATCTTGCGACTGAGACGATTCCTAGCCTAGGAAATAGTAGCCCCTGTAGTAGCTCCTGTTGCTGAGTCATGCACGTGAGTGCTGAGGAAGAGCGGTTCCCGCTCCAAGCCCTACATGTGGCTAGTGACTCGTGCATGCCTGCAATAATCCAGTGCTTTGTCCTGCATGCATGCAATGATGCATTGTGGTGCCCGCTTCAGGCATTGCATGCGTCTTCTGAGTCGTGCAGACGCAGTTGCATATGCAGGGTGGTCCCTACTTCTCAGTCAGGTGTAGCCCCACCCTAACTGTATGTAGCCCAGTACCCAGTAGTGCGCAGTCGCATTGCATAGCTGCCGACTGGTCTGAGTCAGCAGGCATGTACAACCCTGTTGTGCATGTAGCACACATTATTTTACAGCTCCAGGGTCCACTCTCCCGTTGGACTTGGATGCCATACTTAAATCTGGCCTATACAACTAGATATGATCTCTGCCGTTGAACCTGGGAGAAAGTTTCCTCACTCTTTTTAGACTCCTTCGTTTACGACACCGACTGCGCCACCTTGACCAGAAAAATAGGCGCAATAATCTTCACCTATAGTATCAAGGAGATCAATCCAACGTTGCACAACTCAGTGATTCCACTGGAAAACTCAAAGAACTTTGTGTGTGCATCACTTCCACACTTTGGAAGAACTAATGATAATTCCAACACATGATGCAAGCTTCAATGCCTACGTTAGCAGTCTATCGTGGTAGAGTATACGGGCTGTATTCCTAAATTTATTACCTGTAGTGGCTGCGTCCCGACGAACTCTGTTTATGCTACAACGGCCTCCAATGCAACATTAAAAAAAAAAAACTCCATATCCAAAATCCACGACGACCTTTTGCCAATGATCGTAGCAGCCAATTCCATCGTTAGCACTGACTACAATGCTTGGATGCAAGAATCCCACGGCTGGTGACCCAAAGGCCACAACCCATATCATGGCGGAGGGAAGATAGAGTCAACGGAAACCTCATCTCCTATGGAGATTGACGCCGTCGATCAGAGTGATCAACAGCTAAACTGAACTTGTAGGAGACCGGGGCACATATTGTGCCACTAAAAAAAAAGCAACAGGCGACAAAGGGGGAGAAGTCGGAAAAAAAGAGGCATCAGGAAATAACAAAGGATAGGAGTAGACGATAAACCTCCAATTTCCCATATTAATGGATTACAAGGCCACAAACAAAGATTCTTGAGATTTGAAGGTTCGACGAGGGATACAAGGATGAGCAACTGACGATACTACAACAAGTAGAACCAAGGGGTTGTAAAAATCGTAGAACGGTACCGACAGTACTAGAGGGAGGATCGTCTCACAATTCTGTACGCAACGATATGGTTTGAGAGGAGGGTTTGTAGACATAACCAGAGGTACTTGAAGGAGAAACTATCGATGAATGATTACGGATCCGTCGACTTTGTAAACCATTCTGAATGCAAGTAGGAGATATGCATGACATAACTTTCAGGAGGACTTATCTAATGAGTGACCACGAAATTATCACCCGGACAAAACTTTCTATACTTGCACAATCTGTAGGTGGAATGAAGCATTGCATCAGTCTACGTCAGCACTTGTGGTAGAAAATGACACCTGTCTTTGATCAAGTAGTCCATGACACAACGGCAGTTCTGGAAAGAAGCGGAGGTGGAAGCAGTAGTGGAAGTTCCAACAGTCGCAAAATGTCAGCCGATATCGTTGGATGTGGCCAAAGGATATCTATGACGATGGGCACACGCGTGACTTGTCCACGTGGAAACCAGGGAAGTGGAGGAAATCATGGCAACGGAGGCAACAACATTGGCCTCGACGCCTGCCAATTTCATGGTCATCCTAGAGTAGTTTGCATCCCTTGGCAAGGAATTTGAAGGGGGTTTTCTTGACAAACTACCTCAAGAGTTACCTCTGCAATGCAGCCTCAATCACGAAATTGAGTTGATGCTAGACAAGACGAAGAATGGTCAAGGGGACCTAACGGATGAGCAACCACAAATGACCAAAGTCAAAAGGCAACTGGACAAGATGCTTGCTCAGGCCATCCATGTCACTAGGCTATCCACGTCATCCTACGCTGCACCTATGGTTCTTGTCAAGAAGAAAATAGGGAAGATACAAATGTGTATGGCTTATCAGGAATTGAATGACTTCAGCATCAAGAACAACTACCCCCTTCTACGAGTTGACGTTGACGGTGTTTTTGACCAGCTTAGTAAAGAAATAACTTTTACCATAATCAACCTGCGCAATGGCTATCATGACATCTGCATATCTGATAAGGAAATCCAAAATGCATCATTCCACACCAGATATGGGCAGTTCATGATCATGCGATTCGGACTCACAAATACCCCTACAACATTTATGGCAACAAAGAATGAGATTTGTTGACCTTAATTCAACGAATTTCCCATCATTTATCTTGACTTAGTGATGTACAGCCACACCTCCGGAGGAGCATAATGGACATCTCAGAAAAGTTATCGATATTTTATAAAGAGAGGAATTCAATAAAAAAGCACTTGACTTAAGTCGCCGTTCGATTGAGCTTTTGGGCCACATCATCGGCGGCGAACGGATTACCATGAACCCAAAGAAAGTGGATGCAACCACTTATTGGCGAGCAATGACTCAATTTCAGGAATAATGTGATTTTTTATGAGTGTAATCCACACGTGAACCGAGACGGGATGGGAGCGGGGAGGGGGGGTTGTGCCTTTACGATTTTGTTGCTATGTATCTCAATGACATCCAGGTGTACGACCACATCTTGTAGGAGCATGAATGATATGTCTAAAAATTTATCATGATTCGAGAAGGAAAGAAATTCTACTGGAAGTTCTCATAGTGTGACTTTGGTTGTAATCAAGATTATGGGCCAAATCATTGGCTGCGACGAATCACAATGGACCTGAAATATGTAGAGGAAATCGTTGATTGGCTGATGCCCACAAAGGGTTGGGAGGTCGAGGAGTTTCTTGGCTTCTGTTAGCAATACTGACGATCTTCAAAAGACTATGTTCCAGTGTCAATGAATCGCTCGTATCTCAAGAGGAGACTGGAAAATAAAGAACAAGATGTGCTGAACTTGTTGAGAAACGCTCTAACCTTGGTGCTAGCCGTACAATCACTAGATCCAACAGTTGACTACATCATGACCATCGATGGGTGCATTCAAGAAACCGGAACCATTTTCATCCAAGACAATGTTGGTGGAAAACAAATGATGGCGTATATTTTGAAGAAAATTGCGTGGATCGGAGCTGAACTACACGATGCACAAAAAGGAGATGTTTGCGGTCGTGCACACGTACAAGACGTGGCGGTGCTATCTCGAATACCAACAATTTATCATCCTCAACAGTTACCAAAAACTCAAATATCTCAAGATTCAGTCGAATCTGAATTGTTGAAAAACTTGATGGCTGGAGTTCCTCGCATCTATGACAATGACGACATCGAATTCTGACCTGGCAAAACAAAATCATCTAATGTTCTCAATCAAGGAAGATATTAGATGGTTGAGAGCAGCACGTTATTGTTCAAACATGACCCGTACCTCATGAGGTTGTTCGTGAAAGGTTTCAAGGATTTCAGCAGGTACAGCAAGACCAGGTTTTGGTTCAAAGACCCCTACTCATGACATTTATTTGCTTGCCAGGTCTTCATACCCCTGAGCGACGAGCTCTAATGCATGCTAGTCGATAAAAGCCACCACTCTGACCAAGGTGGACACTTCGGCGAGGATAAAACACTAAAAGTCTCGCAGTTTACTTCGGTTGGGACAAGATACAAACATGCGTCACGAACTACTACAAAACTTGCGATGTGTGTCAACGCCAATAAGTCGAGACAAATCAAACCCCCGGGTTTGCGTCGACCGCTACCGGTATCGAAGGAACCCTTTCCCAAAATCTCCATGGACTTTGTGACGGATGTTCTCGTCACATCGGAGTAGTAGATGCAATACTCGTGGCAGTCGAATGGTTCTCAAAGATTTCTCACTTCATCCCAAGGACAACCATGATCATTGCAGAGGGAACATCGCCGTTGTTCCTCAACAATATCGTCCGGCTAAACGGTGGGCGTTCCCTCCTCCATCACCATTGATAGGGATGGGTGGTTCACTAGAAGGTTATACCGGAAGTTGTTGACTCTCTATGATAGTTTGGTCGAGCTACTATCGGCCTTCCATCCCCAAAGAGGTGTGGAAATTGAGCATAGCAATCAAACGCGCAATTAAGTATGAAATCTAAGCGAACCATATGGCATCAACTGGGGAGTCAAGCTACCAACCGTTGAGCTCGCATATAACTCAACGACATCCACCACAAGCGACAACGTCCATTTAAAAGTGGTTGAAGGTAAACTCCCTTCAACTCTGGCATGTTTGCAAAGTTTAAACATTTTACTGGCAGTCGACATCCAACGGCAAGACTTGCATAGCATGTGGGATGAGACGTATAAGAAATTCCAAAGACACAGGCTCTTGTGAAGTGAGCAACTGACAGGCATTGAACGGGCCCCATAGTTTCAATTCGATGATCGCGCTCTACTAAGCACTACAGAAATCCGTTCCAAAGATAGTACTATGCCAAAATCAAAACTAAGTGATTGGGGCTGTTCGTAATAAAAAATATACTAACACCTGTCGTGGCAAAACTGACACCACAAGCCAACATGGCTATCCACTTGGTGTTCCACAATAGTGGAGTAGATTTCTACAAGGACCCAAACAAGCAATTTTATGGCACCGTCAGCGTCAGCTCCTAAGAAAGAAATGTGCTACCGTCAGCTCCTACCAAAAGGTCACGAGGGCACAGCGTACATCATTAAAGATCCTTTTGAACACCGTCGTCATGGGGAATTCACGGGGTATCTGGTCAAATGGCAGGGCTACGAGGCTTCGCAAAACAGTTGGGAGCCCTACTCTAGCATGGTAGTGTTGTGATGTGAGTTGTTTCCGTCCATTTGTACAGCTTACTGTGACCACTCGGCCGTGTCCATGCTCGTGCAGATCCCTGATGCGGGCCCAGCTGGCGCCGGAGCACTGACGGTTGGTGGATCCATCCACGAGCAGCTGCCAGACGGCTGCCACGACGTCCCGGTCGCTTGCTAGGGTGCTCTCTAGTTTTTCTGCAGACGCTAGAGTTTTCTCGGTGGACTGGCTCTCGAGCCCGATTTGCATGTTTTGCATTGTCTGTCCACCGATCGATGCTGGACTTGTGCGTGTGACCAGTCGTAGTGTCCGGCTCGAGATTGTGCATCTCTAGGTTCAGACGGTGTTGCGTTTGGGTGCCTGTGCACAGAGTTGTGGCCAAAACAGTGGTTTTGAGCCGGTTTTAGGACAAACTGACACTGCCGCGTGCGTCACCCGCCGTGTGCCGCGGCAGGTATTTATGCTGTGTGCTTGTCAGTTGTCATCTCTCTCTGCGTTACTAAGCTATTGGAGCTTATGAGACTTTGCGCGTCTCCCTAGCCTGATCCTTGTTGTTTCTTGCACCTGCTTGCTTGCTAGTGCGCTAGCTGACTGGATAGTGTCGCCACATCAGCAGCAGCAAGGTTAGGAAGCTTCCTAGCAATTTTTCATGGTATCAGAGCAGCGAGACCCCTCTCGCTGAGCTGCGCCACAGAGACGCAGCACAGGCAGCAGCAGTGAGAGTCACCGCCGCCGCCACATCCTGGGACCCGTCGCAGCCGACGTTTGCAGCAGCGAAGTCACCACGCAATCGCCACCACCGTAGCAAGTGGAGCTGCGGCAGTGACGAGATCCAGCAGCCACGCCGGCCAGCAGCAGCAGCACCGGGTGGTAGCAGCAGCCGTGTCTGACTGCCAGCCTGTACACAAAAAAGAAAGAAAAGGAGTAGCAGCTCGTAGCAACAGCCTACGGCGGCGGCTGCGATCAATGGTAGCGGGCAGCGGTGGCAGTAGCTTGCAGCTGCGACGGCATCAGCAGCCGCGAGCAGCACCAGCAGTGTAGCAGCAGCAGCAAAGCAGCAGCAGCATTGCAGCTGCTGTAGCAACAGCAGCAATAGCGACAGCAACAACATTGCAGCAGCGGCAGCGGCTACAGCAGCGCAGCAGCAGATCCGCCGCAGCAGCAGCGGCGAGCTTGTGCAGCACAGCAGTGCTGCGCAGCTGCGTAGAAACTGCGCAACACTGCGTAGGCCTGCATGGCACTCCGCAGGCCTACGCAGTCCTTGTGCAGCCGCGAGCAGGGGGTGACGAGGTCACTCCCACCGGTCACGCGGGGTTCAAGTGACCTCCAAAAAAAAAAAACTCGCTGGCGCAAAAAACGTTAGCGAAAAAAAATGCTAGCTTTTTTCGCTAGCGTAAAAAACGCTGACGTCATCACAGACTGTGCTGACGTCAGCAGTTTGGGGGTCAAAACGTCAAATTTTCTAGACATTTCAACTCCTCGAGAAACGTTGTCATTTTCTTGTTTGGAGCATTGTTGACGTTCGGCCCCATACTGAGCATTGCGATGGCGCCGGCCCGTGACAAGGACAAAGGACTCGTTGACCCCTCTTCCTCCTCTTCGGGCGTTATGAGTCCGTGGTCGCAGTCCTGCATGATCGACGAGCTTCGTCGGTCACAGGACGAGATGCGCCGGCAGCAGCAGAGGCAGTCCGATGCATTGCAGGAGATCACGGAGTTACTGCAGGATCGTTCGATGGCTTCACAACAGCTACCTAGAGGATCTACTGGAGCCGCACCATCTGCTCAGAAGTCTACACCCTACACAGTGCCGCGGCCTCATCACAGGTGGACACCTGGGATGAGGAGGAGATTGAGGATGACTCACGCGAGCATGAGATTCGTGTGCTTAAGGAGCGCATCCGTGAGTTACGTTTGGGATCACAGCCTCCCACTCCGCCACCTTCTCGCTGTCAGGATCAGCCACGTTGTTCAGTAGCATTCACCTTTGGTGGTTTTTCTCTCACCGGTGGCCTCCCCATACCCCGTCCACCGTCTCCCGAGCCTGAGGTCGCCCTCCCCACGGAGCGGCAACCGAAGGAATTTGAGACACCTCCACCCCGTTACGATAGTGACAAGGGATTCGATTGCTGGGAGACCTTGTTTCAGGTGTGGGCCGATTCTGAGGGTGTCCGGCCCTACTACCACAGCCAGTACTAGACCCGCGACGCTCACCAGGTCCAGACAGCAGCGAGAGCGATGCAGGGTCTCCTCTACGCCATGCCGCGGGAGACTGTGGTCGACTTCCGACCCTTTCTTGACGAGACCGGGACCGGGACTGGAGCAGATCAGCATCAGGGCTGGGAGCTGGCCCTGACACTTCTCGTTGCGGAGACCCATGCCACGAGGACGGCCCGACTACGTGAGTTTCACTCCCTCCGTCAGGGTCCCACGGAGCTTGCAGCTGACTACTGGAGGCGCGCGATGCGCCTTTACACGCGCCTTGGGACCGGTTGCAGGACGCAGTTGTGGGCACTCGACACCATCATGATGGGGGCGCATTTGGACCACATGAAGCTCTTTACGGGCTTCGATCGTGCGGCTCTCTCTGAGTTGTTAGAGTCACTACAGCTGCTTCCTTGAGCCCATCGCTACTTCATCCAGGCCACATCGGCTCATGAGGCTGCCATCGCCCATCAGCAGAGTCCATTTATTGCAGCAGTGATTGCGACCCCTCCTACGCCTCTGTCCCTGCTCACCAGTCCCACCTCCACCACTTCCTCGTCCTCCTCCTCTACCACGAGCGGGCATTGCAGTGGCCGCATAGGGGAAGAAGGGGAAGAAGCGACGTGGGAAGGGACAGCAGCAGCAGCAGTCGGCGAGTAGTGGCAGTGGACGTTCTGTCCACTACTACAACTGTGGAGGCGCTCACCGCTACACGGAGTGTGAGCAGCCCCTTGACTGGACTCGGATCATGCGCGGCCTTCAGGCAGCGCACACGCAGCGGATTTCCTTGAGTGACACACAGACAGGGCGCGCCGCGACCACGAGTGCAGCAGACGCATCCGTTTCATCAAGCGGCAGTGGTGATGTGGACCCTTGGGACCGCACGATCGTGGAGCTTCGTCAGCTGCTGGCACTTCGTACTCAGGGAGGTGCGAGTATGTTGTCACAGCCGAGTGGTCCCGACACAGCTTGTCTTACGGCGTTTGTTGCTCGTGATGATGCTTGTGGTGGAGCTATGTTGGCTTGCGATGAGGATGGACCTGAGAGTACCGATTGGCTTGACGAGTCACAGATTCGTGTTGTTTGTCGTTGTCCCGAGTCCTCTGCTGAGCGTCCAACAGAGGCAGAGTGTTCTGTGGCACGTTGCTCAGTGTCGACGACTGGTCGTGAGCCGGGTGGCACCTGGATTATTGACTCTGGGGCCACCTATCACATGACCAGTCGTCGTAGTGACTTCGTTGTGCTCGGTCCCGTTGCGTCCGTTCGGTCTGTTCGCACAGGGTCTGGTCAGTTGTTGTCTGTGCAGGGAGTTGGAGTTGTGCGGTTTGATGGTCCGTCTGGCCCCTTGTACATTTCTGATGTGCTCTTTGTCCCTGCTCTTGAGCTCAGTCTGCTCTCTGTTCGTGCATGCACCAGGATGGGTCTCACTGTTGAGCACTCTACTGACTCTGCCACAATGACTGCTCTTGACACACGCTCCATCGTGCTTCGTGCCTCTGTTGTTGGTGACCTGTATCGTGTCTCTCGTTGCACTCCCTCTGTTTATTCTCCACCTCTCCTCTAAGCGAGTGTTTGTCACTGGTATTCTCTCCCCTAAGCACCAACGCTTGTTACATCGTCGCCTCTGCCATGTGAGCTCGGATAATGTGTCCAAGCTCATTCGCACTCAGCCAGCCCTCGGTCTTGATGCAGCTTCTTTTGAGAAGCCGCCCAAGACCGACTGTCTTTTTTGCGCCCAGGGTAAGATGCATCGCTGCTCTTACCCTGACTCCTCCTCCCCGGCACTACGCCCACTAGAGTTGGTTCACTCGGACCTTCTCGGTCCTCTCCCAGTCGAGTCCCTCTCTGATTGGGGTCGATATGTTCTCACCCTGACTGATGACTTCACCCAGATGCGGTGGGTCTACAGCCCCCGCCACAAGAGCGATGCCGCATTGGCGGTCCGCCTGTGGCTTGTGATGGCTGAGCGTCAGTCTCGTCACACCCTGCACACATTCCGCTCAGATCGTGGTGGCGAGCTCTTAGGCAAGATGGATGCCTGCTTTGCCGAGCACGGTATATTTCACCAGCTTTCTGCCCCTGCTACACCACAGCATAACGGTGTGTCTGAGCGTTGGAACCGCACCATGAAGGATGCGGTTCGTGCAATGCGGTCTGAGTGCGGTCTACCGGAGTCCTTTGCCTTTGAGGGCTTCTCCTACATGACGTGGGTCTGGAACCGCTTGCCGCATGGTCCACTTCCAGACCATGTCACACCGTACGAGTTGTGGTTCGGCCATAGTGTTGATCTCCGTCTCGCTCACGTTTGGGGGTCCCTCGCCTGTGTCTGGTACACCGAGGACTAGCAGGGGTCTAAGGTCTCACCTCGGAGACGCATGTGTACCTTCCTCGGCATCTCCCCGCGGTTGAAGGCCTGGCGTTTTTGGGACCCTCCTCGCCATCGCATTGTCAAGTCTCGAGATGCTCTCTTCTTTGAGGCTCTCACCTACCGCGACTTGTCCAGCATTTTGTCGCTGGCCAACGACCACGTTCCTACTTGTGTGGCCTCCCGGCGGATGGGGGAGTCTAGTCCTGCGGATGGGTTCGGCCGGGCCTCCTCACATGTGGTGCGGTCTCCGGCTGCTGACGATCCGGCCATCGTGGCTGTGGGTCCAGTAGCCTCATCAGTACCCTCTGGCACACCTGATCCCGTGCCGGTGTCAGACCCCTCTGGTGCACCCGATCTCGTGCCTGTGCCGGTTCCCTGTGCCACACCTGATCCCGTACGAGCGTCAGTCCCCTCTGGCAAACCTGGTCCCGTGCCGGTGTCAGACCCCTCTGGCACACCCGATCTCGTACCAATGTCGGTCCCCTCTGGCGCACCCGATCTCGTACCAGTGTCGGTCCCCTCTGGTACACCTGATCCCGTACCAGTTTCAGTCCCCTCCGTCACACCCACTCGTGTGCATGCACCCATGTCCCCTACGGCTCTGACTCAGCAGCCTTCCCCGCAGCCTGAGGTGAACGTTGCATCGGGCTACTCCCGCGAGCCCGGTGGTCGCCTTCGACCATTGGCCTCTAGGACTCAGCGGACTGCTGACTCTGCGCCCAGACGCCCGACTCGTAGTGTTCAGAGTGGCGAGCCTGGCACGAAGGCCTTTGGCTTGAGTGTCCAGGCAGACTACACTGAGGTGCACCCAGCATTTCCTGTCGGCCACGAGTTGGTCTCTCGAAAGTTCTTGGTCGCTT
>SZWC01001873.1:14157-35416 GCA_023375785.1 Penium margaritaceum | reverse complement strand
TCTATCTCTCTCTCTCTCTCTCTCTCTCTCTCTCTCCCTCTCTCTCTCTCTCTCTCTCTCTCTCTCTACATATATATATGTTTCTCTTTCTTGCTACCCACTGTATCCCCAATAATATTCTTGATTCGTGTATTCTATCTTAAGTTTTTTCAAAACATAAATTTTTTCTATATTTCTTCTCGTTTTTTCTTTGTTTCACGAGAAGAACAGTACTCACTGACCTATACGAGTCCGTATGTTTTTTTATTGTGATATATTTGTATTAAACTTCTTTACTTACTGAATCCAGAAGTGGCGTCTTTTGTCATAGACGTAGGCCGCGCTAGCTTAGGTCGATCTTGTCACCAAGAGGCCGTTGTCTCCGTTCGGAGAGTGATGGCTGTCATTATCTTCCGGCAGAAAGTGCGATACGCTGTCGCCTTGATAATCCATTTGCCGTCGAATGTTCCAGGCGAGTCTCATACTGTTGCTAGGACCCCCTAGTGCGAGGCATAGTGTATATGGGACAGTGCAATCGATTTTTATGACAGAGTTCACTTATCACACACTGAGTGTGCGAGCATATGCAGTTTCAAGACCGCATGAGGTTGCGATGTTAGTTATCAAGCTCGTTGATCGGTTTGCGAATTACAGCACCTTGCGAGTCCTACGAAAGATTCACCGCTAGAACAGCTGTTGTCCTTCTGGAGAGCATCGGACATTTCAAGCGGAACAGAAAACACAGAGCCGTTCGTTCACACGGACATACAATTTCAACTCCGTTCGACAATATCAGTAACAAGTGAAGATAAACTATCTGTATCGGTGAATCAGTCAAACATATGTAGAATTTCTTCAAACACCATCCAAAACTCTGAGTTGAGAGAAGGTGACATTTTTCACTTATCTCTTGAGAGTAAACACAACTATCTTTTGTATGCACATCGCTGTGAAAATTGAATCGTGACTCTCCGACTTTCTATGTTTTTATCGAACAAGAAATCATTGAAGAGATAATATTTTAAACAGGTCGCTGTTCGCAAAACTTCGTAACAGATCCGTGAGGTATCTCCGATTGTAGAGCTTGCAGAACGAGACCTGTAATATCGTTTCACTAGTCATATCCCAAAACTCGCAGCTAGTAGGTTTGTGATTTATTTTCGTTTATCCTGGATCAAAAACGTCGTTGGTTTGCTCTTCTAGATGCAAGATTATTACACACAATTCAGCCATTTTGGAATGTGGCTATCATACACTGAGTGCATGATAAGTGCACTTTCACACGTATTTCCAGCGCACTCGCAACATACACTAGCCCCGTACGCTAGACCCATCTCTAGACAACCTTGCAAGGACTGACGCGAAGGATAAGTTGTGTCGCAGAAGGCAATGAAAAATGTATCGCTGAAAATGACAGTGCACAGTCGTCGGAAGCTAGACGGCTGTCACCAAAATATGCAAACCTGCTCGGAGCGATCGATCAGCCGGTTCACACGAACGATGCAGATAGCAGTAGAAAAAACGACTTTTGTAACTTTCTTTGGACTTTCACTACAGCGATAACACTAAACAGATTACCGGACATATGTACGTTGAAGAACTCAATAGAGCTTTCAGAAGCTACAAAACCAGATAAAACACACGTCATGCTGCTCAAAATTATCTCAATCGGTCTTCTGATATTATCTCATTTTAAATCACGTAAAAACACAATGATTGCCTCAAAATACGAAGCATACACACACATTTTTATTTAAAAAAACAAAGAGATGTATTTTCAACTCATTAAGTTCCTTTGTTGAAAACTTAGGCATCAGCCATGTAAGACAAAATTCAAGGATTTATTAGACACATGAGACAAATTAGCACACTGAGTGCGCTCTTAGTGTATTTTTGTATGGTGACTACGCGCACTTGCCACATACACTAGCCCCACACACTCGGGTCCCTTCTAAGAAGAGAATTGTTCTGCCAGATAAGACAACAAAAGTAAGGTGCTCTTAAACACATAAGACAAATTAGCACACAAAGTGCGCTCGAAGTGTGCTTCTATATGATGAATGAGCGCACTAACCACATACACTAGCCCCACGCACTGGGGTCCTTCCTAAGAAGTGCATCATCTCACCATATAGGACAAAACACAAGGTGCACTTGGAAATATGAGACAGATTAACGCATTGAGTGCGCTCTTAGTGTACTTTTATATGGTGAGTGAGCGCACTGGCCACATACACTAACCCCACGCAGTAAGGTCCTAAGAAGAAACTCTTCATGCCAGATAAGACAAAAGTACACTCTTCTCACACACTATGGAAAGAGTGTAAGGATAAGTGTAAGCTACTCACTTATAATAGAGCAACTCAAGGTACACACTAAAAAACCAGTGTGTGAAATGGCTCCGATTAACCATACCTCGCCAAAACGGTGACTGCGACCATGCGACGGTCACAGTAGCAATGGTGGCGTGCGCGAGAGGGCTACCCCGTCCACCGCCGGGAGGCGACGAGCAAATGTGGTGACCCGTGGATGGTGCGTGCCACCATCATGCGGGATCAGAGGGATCAAGATGGACTGTCAATCTAGAAATATTGACGGCAAGGGACCTCTTGCACTGTCCCTTAAGTGCAAGTATGCCACCTGGTACAGGTGCAAGTATCTTGTTGTAGCAAGCTAGGAGAAGAGCAGGCTTGGGCTCGGAATAGCTGACCAGACAGTATAAACACCCTCTACATTTTGATTAACCTGTCACGTTCCCACTTTGGCTTCTAGGCTATCTTGAAGTCCATCTTTCCCCTATGAGTGTTCTCCCCACACACCAATGACTGATCTTCAAAGAGCACACACTCTCACATGTGGTCTCAGAGCCAGAGCCATGCGTTGGGCGGAAGCGATGCTGCACAAGAATTTGAAGCCAACGCACGAGCCAATCGTTGGAATGGTTTTTCTATATTTGAAGAGCATCCACACAGCCTGCTGCATGCGCATGGAAGACTATGGGTGGCTACAATGTACTTTGAAGACGTGAGATTACCATCCGGGACTGTCGAATTGCTTGCTTTCTTTCTTGCTCCATTGATTGTTGTGGAAACGCAACCAATTTTTTTTAGCAATCTCCATGACCAAAAGAACTTCACGTGAGCCATGGAGCAGGCCTTGCAGCAGATCTTCGCACAGCTACAAGCTCTCAAGCTCGAGAAGGAACGGCTCCATTGACAGATGACCAACATACAGGATGGAGGAGATGGTGGACAGTTTTGGACGGCCCGGTCAAGGAGTTCTCCGAGATAAAAGCCAAATTCTACAGAATCGTTCAATCCCTGAGTTAAGGGTGCAAGTGTACAGACCTGGCTACCTGCCATGAACATCTACGTTGGATCTGTGGGTCACCCTCCAGAGGATAATGCTGTGCATGTGTCATTGTGACATTGCTACACGGAGTAGCTTTGGAGTGGTGGAGACAGCTGGATGTGTTGGCCACTCGAGGTAGGGATAGGAACAAAGCTGTACAACATGCCGTGTTGTGGCAGCTAGGCATGGGACCAGCTGAAGTGCACATGCCGATAACGAGGGAGCAGTTCGCAAGATCTTTGAGATCACTTTGATCTCGTGAATGCCTCCATGGTCGCACGCAACAAGCTAAAGTAGCTGAAGTAAATTGGCTCATTCTGAGAGTACACGTGACTTTTCTTGGCGTTGTGCACAGAGATCGACAACATGAGCGGGTCAGAGATGATGGACATGTACCATGACAGCTTGAAGGTGGAAAATGAGTACACACTGGCATTAAGGGTAATCACGGAGTTCCAGGCCATGGTGGTAATTACTGAGGGCGTGCATGCACTACGCCACCATGGAGGGGATTTCTGTGACAAGGAGGAGAATCAAGCACAACACCAACAAACTGATCCCATGTAGATCAATGCGATGCGAGGAGGCCAACAGAAGACCAAGCCGTGTGATGGAAATCTTTGGATCTGTAGGAAGCCTGGGCACAATAAGAAAAAATGCAAGAAGAAGCAGCAGGGAAACAGCAACCAGTAGTGGTCGCGGACGGCGAATTGATGGGAAAGCTTCATCCGTATCAGCAAATACTAGCCTGGAAAGTCCTTTGACAACTACGGAGCTGCCAAGTGTATTTCCACAGCGCAAAAGGGGCAGGAGCGTTCTGGGAATTCTCTTGAAAGCCAAAATTTCAATGGCTTTTTCTACAAATGGCAAGGGACGCCAAGGGACTCACTCGTAGATAAAACTATTACATGATTGCATAGAAATTTTCAGGCTTGCACGGCTACCTAGGAAGCTAACTAAGACCAGGTTGGTGCAAGGAGATCTGGAGTGCGGATTTCCTCTTAATCCTTCAAGGGGTCCGTTTGGGCAAGCTGTCGTCCGCGGTTAACTTTTGCATCTGCCCAATGGATGCTTATGATACCATTTTGGGACGTGGCCAGCTGCATCAGTGGACTCTTACTGTGGATTGGATGCGAAGCCAGGTGTATGTGAAGAAGAATGGAGANCATGATTGCATAGAAGTTTTCAGGCTTGCATGGCTACCTAGGAAGCTAACTAAGACCAGGTTGGTGCAAGGAGATCTGGAGTGCGGATTTCCTCTTAATCCTTCAAGGGGTCCGTTTGGGCAAGCTGTCGTCCGCGGTTAACTTTTGCATCTGCCCAATGGATGCTTATGATACCATTTTGGGACGTGGCCAGCTGCATCAGTGGACTCTTACTGTGGATTGGATGCAAAGCCAGGTGTATGTGAAGAAGAATGGAGAATGGATTGTTTTACGGATGGAAATGTTACTCCATTGTACTTGCACATTGTGTCATTCCAGGAAATGTTGTCCAAGAATGATTTGGTGGTCACTCATTGGACAAGCTCTCCACACCATTACATTGTGCTTACCTCTAATTTGAATTTGGAGTGGTTCTTGAAGTTGACTGATCTGTTGTCGTCCATCGATGGCTTTTCCTTAAAGAAAAAGGTTTGGATTGCAAATCCTGCTTCTAAACGATGTCGTTGCTTTTAAAAAAATGAGAATCTCCTCCATCCAGTAGTTTCGGTACAACTATGTGGCCTTCCTAACCCCTCGGTTGTGCTCATAGAAGTATCAACGGTTGGTCGTCCTCATACCCCTCGTAAATTTTGCAATCTCAAGAACACTTATATTCAGCATTGCAAGCCCTTTAGATGGATGATTGGTTGGTGCAGAATCTTTCGTTTGGACAGGAATCGCTGTCCACTCCTGCCATTTTCCGTTTTCCGACTGTTCATTTTTTCTCTGTGACCTCCTCCCACGTTTTTCTTGCCTACTGTTTCAGCTTGACAGGCACATAAAATGTGACCCGACTTCCTGCTAGTCCAGTGCAACCGTTGATTGCTTTGATCGATAGATTCTATCGTCATCCGCGACAAGGTTTCCATATACTACAATGTCTCTCTGTCATGATATGGATGGCGGCCTTGGAATTGCCAACCATTAGATTCCTACATCCGAGCGTGGAAGTCAGCGCTGTGGATGCAATCAGCTCCTACTATCATTCACGGAAGGTCATGTTGGATGCTGAACATTGTAATAACTTGTTACAAGTTTTTTGCGAGGTTGTTTTCATAGAAACAATTTTGTTTTGGGGTAAGGCCATTGTCAGTGATGATTTTGTGAAAATGCCCTGTGTACGCTCCCATGCTAGACTGGTGATCCAAGCGTTGAAGGTTGTACCATGTGTTAGACTTTCATTAAATTTTCCAAAGCGGGAGAGGATGGCGGATGTGAATTCCATCCACTTGTCTGATGGAGTCAAAGATTCATGCCATATTAAATTTATCTGCTTGTGAGGAAGAACACCTGTGGTCAACAATGTAAGAGCGGTCCCATGAGCCGTGGTTCCAGCTCCACTGGTCTCCTGCTATCATTGGATAATCCTTAGATCGGACCAGCAACTTAATGCCATGCTGCACAAAAGCGAGGCCGCGAGGTCAATTCTATTCTTGTCGTTGTTGACCCAAGCATTGGTGATGTACACATCTGAACTCGAAAGCTACATCCTAACCGTCAGTCCCTTTTTGATGGTAGGATCAACTGGTTCCGGAAGTTCTGGAAAAATTTGGGACTAAGTTGACCGTTGGCTATTCATCTAATTGATTGATTATTACTTCCGGCGTGCGCACATTCCAAAGCTCCTTCATAGCTGTGATGAGGGTTTGGAGCAGATGGTTATTACGCCTCCAGAGTCCTAACAAATTCTGGTACAGGTCTGATAAAGGTCTTAATTGATGGCATCTTGTCACCTGGTGCCTCCCATGGCGCCGTATGCCATCCTGAAGGGCAACGGCGGAGGCAAAGGGATTGCCGAGCCCCAGGTGTCCATCACCAAATTAGCCGTCAGATTCTTTGGAGCTGCGCCATTTGCCGCAAAGCCTGATGCTGCTGCCTGGTTGTCCTGGGGAGTATCATGGAATGCGTATTGTTGATCCTCCATCACCAAATTGTTCGTCGTTGACAACTGCTCATTGCCAGGTGTTCTTGCTCTGTTCACTGTTGTTATGAGGTCTACGATCTTCTGGACGATGAAGGTACATTGAATATTTGTGCAAGGTTGTTGCCTTGCTGTAAATGCGTAGGCTGCTCCTCCGAAGCTGTTGCTCTCTGATATCAAGTGCTATACCAAGCGGAACATACATGGTTCAGAGAGCTGAGATGACGAGCAGAAGAATTTGCGAGGATGTATGGAAAATGAACATTTTTTATGTAGTATTATGTGTACTTTGATGATGAGTGTCAGAATTGTTTAGCGCATACATACAATAGTGGAAAACACAATGAGTCACACTTGGGTCTTGGATGCTCCGATTGAGTTATGTGTGTGGCGTTGCGTCATGAGAGGTCGCTTTGTGAAACACCGCCGACACGCCATGGGTTTCTAGAAGATTGAGACGCAGTTTCATGAAAGTTCAACATCGTCAAGAATTTGACTTGACAGTATCATTATATTTATAAATTTTGCGATAGTTTTGTTTTCCCTTATATAAAGTGGTCGAAATTTTCAGAACCTTGTAGAACGGAACACTGGAGGTCAGAACAGGTGGCCAAAAGGCCCTCGCCTGTCCATTGACGCGCGGTGCGCCATGAATGAAATGATAGAAATACCCCACGTGCAGAATTTAGGTACTCGTGTACGTTAGCAACGTAACATTCATGAAACAACACTATATCCAAAGAATAAAAATACCTTGTAGCCATGACTGCGGTGTCCAATTTTGACAGAATGTTGAAGTAAACTTGGTACTCTTCTTTTTATAGGGAGTGGTTATTTTATTCATTTACTTTTGGAATGTCAGATGTTTGACTTTTTCAAAGGTATTTTTTATTGATTGACACCGTCGTACTGTTGTATGGATCAAAACATCATCATCATGTTTGCCGATTCTCAATTTGCATGCAACTATGTCCTCCTATCACTTGAATCTCTAAGGAAGAGGGTTACCTTCCATCGATGAATGCTAATTTCTTTCGTGCTGTCTAATCTCTTGTTCTGTACAATGACATCATTGTCTTATTTACGTGTCCCCACGCTGAGGCCTGCACGTCAATGGTTGAGTTGTCAAAACTTCTAATCATGAGAAGGCTGCAATGAAATTCTCAGTCAAGTGTACAGTGCTTGTCACGCGTGGCATAAGTATTGAGCTGGCAGATTTTGGCCGTCACCTGCCACAGCCCGTATGTCGGCCGCATGCATTCCACAGAAAATAGGTGACTGGATATCTGTATGTCCATTACCCTCTACCATTGGGTTTAAACTGGTTTGTTCTTTTAAATGCATGCAGTCCTATCCGCTCGATGTGCCATCTATCCGCAAATGGTGGTCACACATCATGGTTGGGCTGCCAGTCTGGCATGGTCTGAGTGAACCGTTCCATCATGTATAGTCTGTCTTTTTTTCTTGCCATCCGTAACTAATGTGGTCTTACTTTTTTTCGACACCCCTCTCATGGTGCCTCTCGATTCCATGGTGCTCGTTCTTGTTCTGCAGTCTGGTGAGTGTCTGAAGTTTATGGTGGGTATGATGGTTACTAGGCTGCATGTTTGACAATGCCATACCCGATTGGAGTGTACTGGACCCCCCCTCTATTTTGCTTCTAAATTCAGTTGACAGCTGTTTTCCGCGATTCTCAATTGGTAGAGGAACCTTGGGAGTGGGTCTCCCAGGGGAACACGGACTCCTTTGTCTTGGAAAAATATTAGGAGGCTTGAATAGCACCTTGAACTTCAGGAACTCCTAACATCACACCGACAAGAGCGTGCTGAACATTGTACCATGAGGCTTAACGGGGGTAGTTGTGACAGACCTTACCACTTATCTATTGCGGGTGCGTAACCACCTTGGAAAATTCCATGGCGTCTGCGGTCACAAGGTTGGACCTGCTGTTCCATGCAAGTATGGCCTCTGTGAGCAGTCACAGGGTTTTGTTCTTCTTTAGCCACGGTTCACACGTCCTCATTTTTCCCAGGTTTCATGATTGTGTGCAAGATCTTCTGATAAGAAGAGGAATCCGCCGCCGCCGGACACCTGAAGTGGCAAAGCTGTGGTGATGGTCACGAAACCCAAGAAGCATCCCAAAAAGGACAAGAATGCTTCCTTTCCTGGCCAGTTGGCTTTCAGGAACATGGATGCGTGTTGTGAATCGGTGCACGACTATGTCACGATTGTGCATATCTGACTCAGTTTTGTGCACAGTTAGCTGGCCCATCTAGAGGAAAAGTGTACATAGCGGCGCCAGGCCGGCTTCGAGTGGCAGTTGAAGGTCCGCTGGCAGAAGAAGATGGGCAATGTCATCTTGATTTCGTTCACATTGGGTCACAGGTGCAAATGCACCGGAACGAAGGGCAAACCCTCCAAGAAAGTCGCATTTGTGTTGTGCCATATCAAGGACACCGGGACTAAGGAGGCGTGCACTCCATCCAAGGTGCTGAAAAAGATTGTGGAGGCCAGAACAGGAGAGTGTCCAGTGTACCATGCCATTCACCATGCAAATAAGAAGGTGCTCACGAAGCTCATGGGAGAGAAGAAACACTCATGGGATCTGGTCTGTATTGTGGGATGCAGAGGCATATTCTCTCTACTGCTGTGATACCACAAGGGAATGAGAAAACCCTCTCAGCGATTTTCTGTGTGAGAGGGTATGCCGTAAGTAACACAACGCAACTAAAAGTTCTAGGAGAGGTGGGGAGATGGAAAATAAATGTATCAGAACATAAGAGTTGATACAGGAAAATGAGGGAGTGGAAAAATATCCACTACTTTCTACCCAAGCAAGAGTTTGTGCATGAAGGAAAAAAACTGGAATTTTTTGTGCAAAAAGAAAAAAAGAATGGGGGGGGGGGTCCATGAGGTGGAAAATTTTAAAATGGACATTTTTGATCGAATGTAATTGAGAAATGAACCCTTTTTTTTCAGCAAAAACCCTCGATTACGACGTAGGGCTCTGTGTTACATGGGGTCCACCCGTGCAAAACATAGAAGACCCTAAAATGCAACAGGGGATTTGAGAATTAAAAATGAATAAGAATAAGGGGCCATCTCTTAGTTGCAATTCTCGCGGTGGACAAATGCCTGTTTGTATTGGCGTTCAAGTGCTAACTTATCAATACGCAGATTCCTGTCCACTGGTCTCCACACACACACATTTATACGGGGCAGTAAATCAACGTAGATCCAAGTGGAGCCCTGAATCAATGGCATGCTCAAGTTCTACAGAGTTTCCACTGGCTCCATTCTTGTTGCCTCTGCCACTTGGAAACCATAGGGCTTGTGCCAACGGGCCAGCCAGCAGCTCTTTGAAACACCCTGATATTGAATACAGTTGTAGAAAGCTCACTTTGGTGGCTTGTCCACGTACAATTAAGGATGATTTGGATTTAACGTGTTTGTTGGTTGTCGGTTGCTGATGCTACTGGGGTCATGTTGCCGGATTTTCCCAGCGCCAACGGCTCCCAGAATATTCTGAGAGTTCAGGCTTGACCCCAGGTGTGGCAGGGCAGCACCTCGTTTTGCAAAAAATGGGACTTGCTTCACCTCATAGCTCAAATCCATGCTCAATCCAGTACCTCATCACTCATTTTTTACCTCTCTAAAACGAGCTTTGTAAAAATTCCATGGAGTCTCTCACTCTTTCACTCCCTCATTCCCTCTCCCTCACGATATTCCACTAAGTACTGGTATCAGAGCAACGTGAGGGAAGAGTTAGCCATCCTTTCCTTGAAATGTTTCATGCAACGAGGCATTGATCCTCGGGACCCGGCCCCCCGTGGGTAGGCCATGGTGTGCTAACCACACTTCAGCATCCCTTGAGGTCTGCACCTCTTGGCGTTGCATTCTTCAGCAGCACTAGGTTGCGCATGGGCTCTCTAGCCCCTTCTGCCCCTGTCGTCACCACCATGTAGCCCGTGGTGGAGCTGAGCGAGGTGAAGGGAGGTCAATTTCCGCAAATCTGCTAGTGGGCTCTCTTGCCTGCAATCCAACCTCCAGTCTTCCCGGCCCTTGGCCTCCCTGTGGCCGCCCGTTCCTCACGTGTCGCTCCGTCTTCCCGGTGGCCATTGGTGCGAACTCGGCCGCCACCTCCACACTTGCAGCAATGGCAGAAGATGTTGCTGTCTCTTGACCCCCCCGGCATCTGCAGCAGCAATCATAGCAGCTGCGGCCGTCACTGCCTTTGTAGCCACCACCATGGACACGACTGCAGCCGCCGCCCAACCTCTCGCTGCCATGTGCGCACTTGTGGCAGCACCCTGGCTGCAGCGATATCTATAGCAGCTGCTGCTACAACAGCAGCAACAGCAGCAGTTGGCACAACTGCTATGATTGGCACAGCTGGTTTTTTCTTGGCAGCTGGTCAAAGTTGCAGTCTCAGCTGAGCCCTAGCCAGCACCCGAAGCTGTACCTCCGTTCCTCATACTTTCCGTAGCCACACCCGCACCCACAGCCTGACTCTTCAGGCCATTTGTGTGGTTGTTGCATCTTTGGCGGTGTCTGCATTGCCCTTGCCACTGGCCTGCGCTGCAACCAATCACTCCAGCATCTTCATCGCCATAGCAGGCCCCTTCTTGGAAGCAGTGCCGCCATCTTCGTCGTCATCCTGATGTAACCACTGGAGTTACCGCCCATCATCTCTCCATCTAATGAGGAGGAGGCCACCATAAAAAAACCTGACATGGCACGGTGGGAGGAGCAGCAGTGTCAAGACGAGATTCGTGAAAATTGGTGCCAGCACCAAATGGACATGCCAGGCGAGTACGACTCAGAAGAGGCTGCCGCACGGTACGAGCACAAACAGGAGGACATTGACCGCCAAGTCTACACGGTTGACGACATTCAGGCTGGCGGCTTCGACGACATTCCGATGACCAACCACATGCATGGACTGCCAGTAAGCACTCCATCTACCCCTACTGTTCCTCCTCTAGGTGGTGCACGGACACCACGGTATTCACAGGCGCAGTCCCAACCAGGCCATTCATAGCCACAGTAGTCAGAGTCGCAGTAGCGTCGATCAGCACAGCAGCAGTCTCAGCCGCCACCTGCAGCGTCAGTGGGCCAGGCATCTGCAAACCGCTTCATGCGCCAGGGTTTAGCAGCTGCCGAGGCTGTCAATTCTTCTTCTTCTATGCTTGATGCAGCAGCAGCTACTGCAGAAACACTTGCAGCCACAGCTAGAGTCTCACGTGCACCCGCAGCCACTGCTGGTAGGCGTGCCGAGGTGGAGTTCACTCAGGCAGCTTCTACATTCGGGCCACTTGCAACAGCTGCTGCGAACATGGCCACTCAGATTCTACAGAAACAGGTACAGTTGTCATTTCTGCTGCCACAGCAGCCACATTAGCCTCATCTGGTGTCCAGTGCATTTGGACTACCACCCTTTCTTCTGCTGTCTTCACCGCACCAGCTACTTCTTCCACCACAGGTTGCATCTACAGCCTTGTTGCCGTGTGTGCAGCAGCAGCGGCCATCGCCACAATGGCACTGACAGGGTTACTGCGCCTCCTAGTCCCAGCATGATATTGGGCCTTTGTGCTTGCTGCTTCTGCCTCTGTTGTGCTGCCGCCACTCTTTGTACTGCTGCCTGTCCTTCATGTGGTGCACGTCCTTCTTCACTCCCCTTGTCTCTTGGGTGGGTCTTGCACAGTGCTGTGGCCTTTCAATGGGTTCCACAGCATGTTTTTGCCTTTTCCTCATTTTCTCATCACCATCATCTTTCCATTTCCTCACCCACTAGGGTAGTGGAAACGCTGCCGAAACAGTCTATGAGCATCACCTTTATTGCACTCCCATCCATCATGCCTGGCCATGAAGCAACCATTTCAGAACTCTAGGAGAAAACCCGCCAGACTCGTCTGGTACTAGAGCCTGCTGAGAACGGTCAAAACGTGAGCTTGCTGCAGCAGTGGCTGACCTTGTGATACAACGTTTGCTCGCTGCACGCTATCATGCGGCTGGTGGCGCTGCTAGCACTGCCACAACTTCTGGGACTGCTGGGGCCGATTGCTCATGGGCTATTGTTGTATTGTCCTTCTCGGGTGCTTCATCCACTGGGGCTGTTGTAAAATCCTCTGCTGCTACTGCGTCTCTTGCTCATGTTCTCTTGCCCATTCCTTGCCAGTACAAATTTTAGTTTGTGCCATCGCATTTAATTCCCAAACTCACCTTCTCTTCGTTGGAGGTGTGCTTTTGCATTGGTGTGCAAGGTGAACAACTCTGGCAGCACTGCTTTCCACCTGATCCCTCTGCACCCACACCCTTTTTCCCCTTGCCCACTGGGTCTGCATGTGTTGTCCGTGCACTCACCACGGGTTTCCCTAACATCCTCACCAAGGACATTGGCCAGTATGACATTGACCCAGTATGCAGCACCACTGCAGATCACATTGGCACATATAAACTCATTCGCCGCCGCACCACTGTCACCGGCCATGTTGCGTAGAGTACACTGACATTTCAGTACAATCAGCTCCACATGCGCACTACTGAAACAACTGATGAGTACTGGGCTCGCAGGCTTAAGCTTCTTTGGGAGCTTGATAAGGCCACGCATGGACAACTCTTGGAGAGCCTATCCATCATGAGTGGTCTTATCCTAGAGTTTTCTGACCTCTTTCTCCATGTTCCTTGTGTTAGAATCTGGGACAGCCCTTAGGGAGGTGATCAGGCTCACCAAGAGCCGCCTAGGCATGACCAACTATTCGTAAGAGGGAGTTGCAGGTTACACAGGCAGAAAATATGGAAGTGAATATATGTATTAAGAGAACACGAATATCTAAATGGAATCTTGAGTGAGAAAGTAAATGATCACAGATTTCTAACAAGCACTTATATGCCTCATTTGGCCAAGAGAGCACTGAGATACACTCTGTCAAAGTAGACCCTCTAGCACACTCTCCTAGCATAGCGGGATGAGCGGCAGTCACCTTGTCATGCATGAGAATTATGTCTCTCAGAACCTGCATGCCCAATAATCATGGACTGCTCCTTCCGTGAAGTCTCTTGGAGGTCCTCCAGCCATCTTTTCTACTTGAAAGCCGCTCTCAGCCGTCCTGGTCAATAATGCTTGCCGCCGTTTGTGTTGGAAGTGCCCAGGTTGCCACTTGAACCCGACCCATGATCTCCAAAGTTTGGAAATCCATATCTCAATCAAATGGACGCCACATTGAGTTTTCTAAAGTGAATTGAACCTCTATAAAGCTGTAGTTTCTCATGATTTTTAATCGAGCAACCTATTGTTGTCATTTTCTGGCACCCTCATATCCATCATTCTCCCACATTGCGAGAATAACAATCACTCGAGCCTGCACTTTCCCCAGAGCTGCTGAAAACGGTGCACTGCCAGTGTCTTGGTCAGGAAGTCTGCCAACATCGTGCTTGAAGGGTAGAACCTGATCTGCACCACCTGCTTTGCCACGAGCTCACGGATGAAGTAGTACCACAGAACAATGTGCTTTGTGCGGGTGCAAAACTCGGCGTTTTTGGGTCAAAGCAATGACGCTCATGTCGTCACAGTAGATGGTGGTGACTGCAGTCTTCTGCTACCCAAGGCTTGCCAGCAGCTCACGCAGTCACACGGTTTCCTTTGCTGCTTCACTCAGGGAAAAGTACTCTTCTTTGGTGGAGGAGAGCATGAAACACTCTTGTTTCTTGTTCCTCCAACTGATTGCACCTCCCCCGTACACAAACACGAATCCACTGGTCGACCTCGTTTCCAGATCACTTCCCCAATCTGCATCACTGTAGCCGATGAGGATGGGGCTGTTATTGTCATTGAAGGTGAGTCAAAGGCTGCTACTGCTGTCTAGGTAGCAGAGCACACGCTTAACCGCCTCCCAATGCGGCATGCCCGGATTTGCACAAAACTTGCTGAGCACTCCCACTGCTTGGCTTATTTTGAGGCACATTCTGACTGCTACATACACGCGACTCCGAATTGCTGCTTGGTATGGCACTGCTTTCATGCGGCTACGCTCTTGCATGCCGTGAGGAGTCTCCGTAATGCTCAGTTTCACTCCCACTTCCAGTGGTGTCGCGGCCTTGCGCGCTCTTGCCATGTTGAAACGCTTTACGATGTTGTTCAGGTACGTGCTCTGTGACAACTTCAAAGTCTGCTGCTGCTTTTCACGCTTGACCTAAAGGCCAAGGTAGTAGCTGATTTTTCTCATATCTTTCATGTCGAACCTGGCGGCAAGGGACACACGTCATCCAAAAGTGACTTGGAATCAGAGGCAGTGAGCAGATCATCAACGTAGAGTAAGATGATAACTTGGCTTGCCTCTTGCATGCGTCCATAAACTGCATGGTCAGCTTCACTGTGCACAAAACCAAGGCCAGCCAGCTGCTCATCGATGTTGTGGTGCCATGCTCGCGGTGCTTTCTTCCAGCCGTAGAGGGCCTTCACAATCTTGCACACAAAATCCTCCTTTTCCTCCATCACATACCCCTCCGGCTGCTCCATGTAAACATCCTCCTCGAGGTCACTATTCAGAAATGCACCCGTCACATCCATTTGATGTACCTCCAAGTCCATAGCTCAAATGGATGGGAACTTTGCGACAGGTACAAATGTCTCATTGTAATGCACACCCTCAGTCTGCACATACATCTTTGCAACCAACCGTGCTTTGTACCTGAGTACCTTACCATCCGCACCACCCTTGCGCTTGGAGATACACCGGTACCTGATCACCCGGCTGCCATGTTGAGCTTCCTCGAGGGTCCATGTGCCGTTATTCATGAGCGTACCACACTTCTCGTCTGCTGCGGCACGCCAATCTGCCGCCTTGGTGTTGCGCATGGCCTCGGTGAAGGTGGCTGGGTCATTGGTGATGGTGAGGAAGAGGAGCTCAAATTCAAAGGACTACAATGCTGGTGGAGTAGTACATAGGTTCAGCTTCTCTCATTGTTGCATTTGCTTCTTTGCAAGCCTCTCGGACTGCCGCAGCTGCACCCCACTGTCCTTTGCACCTTTGTTGAGGCATGCAGACCATCGTGACATCTGCTGTTCATTGCTTTGCTGCTCCTCCTCATCAGATTCGGCTGCTGGGTCCTTCTCTTTCTCAGCTCCCTCCATCTCCTTATCATTGCCACCATCAGTGCCATCTGCTGCTCTTCTGCTACTGGTGATTCTCCCACTTCTGGTGCAAGTGAGAAAGCAAGTGGAACTGCAGATGTAGGGCTCCAAGTCTAGTCCTTCAGGTCCTCTTGAAAGACCACGTCACAGCTGCGGATGATCTAGCATACAACAAGTTTGTAGAGGCGGTACCCCGTGGTATCATAGCCTAGGAAGGCCGCCTTGACAGACTTTGCATCGAACTTGTTACGTCTGTCGGCAGACACGTGCATGAATGCACCAAATCCAAAGAATTTCAGGTGCATCACTGTTGGCTTGCATCCCGTCCACGCCTCCTCCGGTGTCATCAAGGGCACGGTGTGTGTGGGAGTCTGGTTTTTCAGGTACACGGCGGTGTTGACCACTTTCGTCCAAAAGGTTGGCGGGAGCTCCACGTCTTGGAGCATGCTGTGAACACGCTCCATGAGTGTGCGGTTTGTGGGTTCAACCACACCGTTCAGCTGTAGTGTTCCAGGTGGGGTGACCTCGTGCATGATCCCGCAACGTTTGAAGAAATTGCAGAACTCGTTGAAGAGGTACTCTCCTCCATCATTGGTGTGAAGCACGTTCATCTGCCTTCCACTCTCAGTCTGTGTAGCAGCAATCCACACCTTGAAAGTATCAAAGCACTCATCCTTTCTAGTTAAGAAGGACACCCACATCTTTCTAGACTTGTCATCAATTAATGTGACAAAACAAACTTGCCAAACAAGGACTGTGATGGTATGGGATCGCACAAATGAGAGTGAATGAGTGAGAGAAGCTCACTCGCTCCCTTCCCTTCTGTAGGGAAAGGAGTGCGGGCTTGCTTCTCTTCAATGGAGCTCTCACAAGCCGATGCACCAGGCTGCTTCACCCCCTTGAGCTCCAGACCACGGACCATCTGCTACATGGAGATAATGGTGCCAAAGCAGAGGTGACCAACGGCGGTGCCACAGGTCGATGTCGTGTTTTCCTTCTCCTGCCGCCAATGCTGAATTGGCTTCCTTCTCCGATGCCACATAGAGATGGTAAAGACCGTCCTCCTTGGCCGCTTTTGCAAGCACATGACCTGCATGGGTAGAGATGGTGCAGCCACCATTCTCAAAGCAGACCTGCATGCCTTCGGAGATGAGAGAGGAAACAGAGATGAGGTTAGCTGCCAGCCCGGGAACATGGAGAACCTCCTTCACATGAAATTCCACGTACTTGCCCTCAACGGAAGCACAATCTTACCCTCCCCAACGGCGATTTTCATATGGTTGTCCCCCATGGACACCCGTCAACGTTCAATGGTGGTGTAGAAAATGAACCACTCTCGGCAACATGTCATGTGCCTTGTGGCTCCCGAGTCCATGTTCCAAAACAAGGCGGTGTTGTCGGAGACTTGCAAGACTCGGATGGTAGTCATGAATCCACTCTCCAAATTTTCTTTGTTTGTGGAAGTGTCAGACTTCTTTCCCGCTCCCACTCCAGCTGCAAGGTCCGCCTTCTTCTTCCGACATCCGCGTGCCCAATGGCCCGGCTTCTTACAGTAATGGCAGTTCTCCTTCTTCTTCCCTCGTGCATCATTGCTCCTGGTTGGTGCAGCACCACCCCTGTGACGAGAGTTGGTGATGAGAGCAATGTCCATTCCGCTTCTGCCCTCATCTCCCTTGCGGCACTCCTCCTCAAATAGCAGGCTCTCCTCAATGTCATTGAGGGAGAGATTGTCGCCACGCTGATCCAGGGAAACAATCAGAAGAGAATTGCTGCTAGGAAGGCCAGAGAGGATGGTTAGCATGAGAACAAGTTCCTTTACAGGGTCCTAAATGGCAACGAGCTCGTCAACGTGAGACTTCACTATGTTGATGTAGTCATGGATCCGGACTCATCCATCTTCACTATGTGAAAGCAACAAAGCAGCTGCACATTCATGACGGTTGACTTGGAAGCATAAGTGGACTCAATATTTTTCCAAACCTCCTTTGGTGTGAGGATACCATGGAAGAGGAGTTGCAGCCGTTCGGCGAGGTAGAGATAGATTGTGGCGAGGGTGTTGTTACGCTTCTCGGGGTACATACGGTCCTCACCAGGAGAGAGATAGAGCCTTCGACTGGTCTCTGCTCCTTATCATCCACCTGTGTCCAGAGATCCTTCTCCATTAGCACCATCTTCATGCTGTGGCTCCAATTGTAGAGTTCTTGCCTTCAAACTTGGCGATGCTTACCCTGGCCACCACCAAAGTGGATGTTACCATGGTAGTGCAATGTTCAGTCCACAAACAACTCTCTCACACAACAGGGTGCAAGGAATGCCTCAAGGATGAGGCAAAGCCTTGTTCTAGCTGTGATACCACTGATAGAATTTGGGGCAACCCTCAGGGAGGTGATCAGGCTTACCAAGAGCCGCCTAGGCAAGACCAACTGTTCATGAGAGGGAGTTGCAAGTTATAGAGAAAAAAAATACAAAATTGAATACAGGTATGCAGAGAATACAAATGTCTGATTGCACTCTTGAGAAAGAAAGAACATGATCACGACTTTCTAACAAGCCCTTATACGGCGCATTTGGTCGAGGGAGCACTGAGATACACTCTGTCTAAGTTGACCCTCCAGCTCACTCTCCTAGCCTAGAGGGATGAGCAGCAGTCATCTTGTCATGCATGACTGTTATGTCTCCCATGATCTGCATGCCCAATAATCATCGACTGCTCCTTCCTTCAAATCTATTGGAGTTCCTCCAGCCGTCTCTTCTTCTTAAAGGCCGCTCTCAGCCGTCCTGGTCAAGAATGCTTGGCGCCTTTTGTGTTGAAAGTGCTCAGATCGCCACTTGAACCCAACCCATGAACTCCAAAGTTTGGAAATCTGTATCTATATGGATTATCTCACTCAAAAGGACTCCCAATTGAGTTTTGAAAAGTGCGTTGGAACCTGTAAAACATCCTTTATGAAGATGTGGTGTCAGATGATTTTTCATCAAGAAACGCATGTTTGTCACAATCTGGCACCCTCATATCCATCACCTTGCTCCGAACGTGAGTACCTTGCTTCTAAGCCTGTTGCTGCAGATGTACCCCTTGGCATTGGTGCACTCTGTGAGTTCACCGCTGCATCCCTCTCCAAATGGTAGGGCAATCTGCAGAATAAGTGCCTGCATCGCTCTGTTTTTGCTGCCGTTTCCACTAATGTGTTGTCTTCCTCTGCCTCTACCTCTTTCTCCTCCTCTGGCACCACCTCCTCCTCTGTTGGTGGTGCTCATGCCGCCATTGGTTTGGGCCACAGCTGTGGGGTTGGGAGCTGTGGTGGTGGTGCCGGTAGTGGTGGAGGTTGTGGGAAAAGGAGACGGGGAAACTCCTCTTCTACCTCCAACTCCGTCATCACCATTGGTTTGAACTATGGCCAGGGTAACCAGTCAGCTCTGAAGTGTATCACCCACCACATGATGCTTGCTCAACCGCTGCTATGCGTGCACAGTGGGCATGGAGTACTACTGGTATCCGGCCTCTCCCCCAGCTCCTCATCCCATCTTCCAGCAAAGTTTCCAGCGCATCCTCTCCTTGTGGGATCTCATCTTCCTCTGCCACTACTGGTCAGCTTCAACATGTTGCTGCCAAGCCTTCCAGCACAGTCAGCCCTAGCTGGCTTCCTTCCCCCAGTCCAGCCTCTTACTACGTGCTGCCATCCGCTTACTATGCACTGCCCTCCTTACTGCATGATGGTGGTCTACCGTGTGGTGGTTACTACAACGGTGGTCTCCGTGATGATCGCCACACTACTGAGAATAGCCTGGAGAAGACACTCACCAACATCCTTCATCTTCGTGACAAGGGTAGGTGAGAGTGTTCTAGGGGCAGCATATCTCCATGCATGTCAGTCTGGCTCCCAACTGCGGGGTGCTGGGTCGAGGGCACCATAGGGAGCATTTCCTGTTGATGTTCCTTGGGTCAAGCATTGGCAGTCCGTCTCACTCCCACACTGTCTTGTGTTTGAAGATTCCCCTTCTCATGCCTTTGGCACTGTCTTTGTCTCCTGTGCTCTGCCGCCTACTTGTCCCTCCTCTAGTATCTAGCTCATTGACTCTGCCGCCACCCATCACATTACGTTTTCTCATTCTGCCTTTGTCTCCCTCTGCCCTGTTGGTTCAGTCCGCTTTGTCCAAACTAGCTCTTGCCAGTTTCTATCCGTGCAGAGTGTTGGTAGCGTGTACATTGTTGGGCTTGGGGGGGACTCGTTCTTGTTAGATGTGCTGTGCGTACTTGATTTCGAGCCCAGCTTGCTATTTATGACCACCCTTGATGACCAGGGCATGGACTTCGCATTGAGCCGCAGTGTTGGTACTGTCTTGTTACAATCCCCCGGTCGTTTCATGCTTCGTGGTCAGCGTTGCAATTGTCTGTTTTGTATTCCACTATCTCTCCCCTCATCTTCCGCTACCTCTGCCCTCGTACATGTTACACCGTCGTTGTCTCCAGAGCACACACGCCTTCTATATTGTCGTCTTTGTCACATTCATACTACCGCTATTGACAGGCTGCTGCGCCTCCACCCTGCACATGGTCATGATCCTGCTTCCTTCACATCCTGTGCTTAGGGAAACATGTATCTGTCTCCCTTCTCCACCTCTGATCATATCATTTCTCATCCTCTTGAAGTTGTCCATGCTGATGTCATTGGTCTGCTCCCTCATGACTTCCTTGGTGACCTTGACTGCTATGTTCTCTGCCTGACTGTCGACTTCTCTTGTTTTTTGTTGGGTCTTTGCCCTACGTCACAAGAGTGATGTCACTGATTTTCTTGAGGAATGCCTTCCTCAGGCCGACCTTGTATGCCAACGTCAGCTGTGTGTGTTTTGTTCTGATCGTGGTGGTGCATTTGTAAGCCCCATGTCTTGTTTCCTTGTCTCTCATGGAGTGCATATGGAGTCCTTGGCTTTCTACACACCCAAGCAGAATGGTGTTTCCGAATGTTGGAACTGTACCCTTGATAATGGTGCATTATCTCTCTTTGCTGAGTTTGGTCTTCCCCCTCTATTGCATTTGAGGCCATGTCCTACATGACATGAGTATGGAATCGAATTCCCCAGGGTCCTCTCCCTCCTGACAGTAAGTTTTACGAGTTCTGGACTGGACATCGTGCTAATCTGAATTTGGCTCATATCTGGAGTTGTGCCACTGCTCTCTGGCTTCTTAATGCAATGCATGACGGCAAGCTGTCCAGTTGAGGCCGTCTTTGTGTCTTCCTCGGAGTTTCTTCCAATTCCAAGGCCAATCATTTCTGGGATCCCTTTTGTTGTCGTTTCATTGAGTCTCTTGTTGCACACTTCCTTTATTCTGTCTTTGATTGTTACCTTGATGGTCTTGCCTCTGTTGACACACTTGCCCCGCTCTCTTGTTTGGGGGGATGGGCTTCGCTCCTCCGATCACTCCTGTTACCTCCTTTGTTTGAGGAGGTAGCCTCCTCAGGTGTCCTTCTCCATTGCTTCCCAATCTGTTCCCTCCAATGGTTGCTCTGTTTCCACAGTCCCTTCCTCTCCCTCTGGATCTTTGTCCAGTCCTACCTCTGGTGACCAGTCCTCTCATCCCACTCCATCCACCGACCACTCAATTGTCTCCTTTTCAGTTCCTCCTATTGCTGCTCAGTCCCACGTTGCTCCTGTCCAATCACAGGATCC
>SZWC01001872.1:182980-259384 GCA_023375785.1 Penium margaritaceum | reverse complement strand
TGGGTCACCTCCGCACGTTTGGTTGTGTTGCACATGCAATGGTGCAGGCACGTGAGGGACGGAGCAAGCTGGACCCGCGTACCCGTCGGTGTGTTTTCCTTGGATATGAGAGCGGAAGCAAGGCGTACCGGCTCTTTGACCCAAGGAGGCAGAAGATTGTGCGGAGTTGCAACGTCACGTTGGACGAGAAAAGCCGTTGGACAGACAAGGAGGCAGGTCTCTCCAAGAGGGGGGAGTGGATGCCACTCCTTGAGGGGGAGACGCCGGAGGACATGAATGAGGGTGACATCCTTGCATCACCACCAACCGGAGAGCATCGCCTGAGGGATGGGCGAGTGGCAGACTTTATTTCGGCCAGTTCGGATGAGGAATCCGAAGCACCGGAGATGGACGTGGAGGTGGGGAGTCGACAGATGTCTCCAAGGTCTCCAAGAGAGGGGGAGCAGGCGCTTGGAGAGGATGGCGCCAAAAGGGGACAGCAACAACAACAACCTCCTCAAAAGCCCCGCACGAGTAACCGTGTGCGAAGAAGGACAAAAAGGTATGATGCCGACAAGGGCATTTGGACTAGGTTTGCACAAGCCTTCTTCACGCAAGAGGAGTCTCAATCTGTAAAGGAGGCACTACAGCGGAAGGATGGGGCTGAGTGGGAGGGAGCAATAAAATCTGAGCTTGCCTCCGACGAGGAGAACGGCACTTGGGAGCTGGTTGACCGGCCGGACGGCGAGAAAATTATCGGCTCCAAGTGGATCTTCCGGAAGAAGCTCACGAAGGAGGGGAAGGTGGAGCGGTACAAGGCGCGGCTGGTGGCAAAAGGATATACCCAGAGAAAAGGGGAGCACTACGACGAGACCTTTGCACCAGTTGCCAAGTTCGCCTCCATCCGTACTATCCTCTCGGTGGCAGCGGCACGCGACTACGAAATCCACTAAATGGACGTGAAAATCGCATTCCTCAATGGCGACCTGGACAAGGAAGTCTACATGGAGGTGCCAGAGGGAGTGGATGCGCCGCAAGGGAAGGTGTGCCGGCTTCGGAAGGCGCTCTATGGACTGAAGCAAGCTCCGCTCATGTGGTACCTCAAGATGGATAGTTTCATGGGTGAGCTTGGCTTCAAGCGCTGTGAGGCCGATCAAAGCATGTACGTGTGAAATCAGCCAGGACTCCGCCAAATTGTCGTACTCTACGTGGATGACCTCATCCTTGTGTCTTCGGACGAGGGGGAGCTCAAGAGCCTGAAGCAACAGCTTGGCGGCCGGTTCAAGATGACAGACATGGGCAAGCTTGAGTACTACCTGGGCATCGCCATCAAGAGGGACCGCAAAGTACGCACACTGGAGATGGGTCAAGAAAAACATGTGCAGGAGGTGCTCCGCCGCTACAACATGGAGAAGTGCAACCCCATCGCCACACCTATGACAACGACATGTGAGCTGAGCTCGAGCATGGGCCCGAGCACGGAGGACGAGAAGGCGAAGATGGCTGGAGTACCGTACCAGTCCGCAGTTGGCAGCATAATGTATGCCATGGTGGCGACGCGGCCTGACCTTGCCTTTGCTGAAGAACAAGTGAGCCGCTATGTTGCTGATCCGGGGCTGCTACATTGGCAAGCAGTGAAGAGAATCCTCCGCTGCTTGAAGGCAACGACACATTCGCGACTTGTGTTTGGGGGGGACTGACTCCCTCGAGTTGGTTGGCTACTCTGATGCTGACTAGGCAGGTGACGTTGATGACCGCAAGTCAACATCAGGCTATGTTTTTGTGCTTGGTGGTGCAGCGGTGTCTTGGGCAAGCCGGAAGCAGGATAGTCTGGCTCTATCCAGCACTGAGGCGGAGTATATTGCGCTCACGGAAGCTGCAAAGGAGGCACTATGGCTGCGGCGACTGCTCAAGGAGATTGGGGTGCCGCAAAAGAAGCCAACAGCACTGAGTGTTGACAACATGAGTGCCATCAGCCTGACCAAGAACCCTGGGCTACACCAGAGGACCAAGCACATAGAGATCCGGCATCACTTTGCACGAGACCTCGTTGCAATGGGTGATGTGGTGCTTGTGCACTGCGGCAGAAAGCACATGCTTGCTGATGCCATGACAAAGGCGCAACCCAAGGACAGGCATGATGCTACTTGTATGGATTTTGGGCTTTTCCAAGCCTCGTAAATTGCAGGCTTAGCATGGACAACTGCCATGGGTGACGCGCAAGGGGGAGATTGTTGGAATGATGCTCCTCACCATGGCAGGAGTGACTCCAAAAAGGAACACCAAAAAGACAAGCCTTAGTGGCTTAGTGGTTAATGGTGTCCACCTCTAGAGGCAGGTGTCCGGGTTCAAGTCCCACAAGATGAAATTCTGCCCTGCCTCAAGGGAGGTGGAAAATAGGTTCTATGAAGCTAGCTCAACCTCTAGAGTTCCTCTTTAAGTTTCTAGAAGGCCAGGTGAGGGTCCAGGAAGGTGGCACACCTTCTAGAAGGGATGACTTGTCCTACAAGGCATCTAGAGGTGTCTTGGTCTTCTGGACACCTTCCCTCCTACTAGAAGCAAGCTGAGGAATCTAGGAAGGGGCANATGCTACTTGTATGGATTTTGGGCTTTTCCAAGCCTCGTAAATTGCAGGCTTAGCATGGACAACTGCCATGGGTGACGCGCAAGGGGGAGATTGTTGGAATGATGCTCCTCACCATGGCAGGAGTGACTCCAAAAAGGAACACCAAAAAGACAAGCCTTAGTGGCTTAGTGGTTAATGGTGTCCACCTCTAGAGGCAGGTGTCCGGGTTCAAGTCCCACAAGATGAAATTCTGCCCAGCCTCAAGGGAGGTGGAAAATGGATGCCAGGAAGCTAGCTCAACCTCTAGAGTTCCTCTTAAAGTTTCTAGAAGGCCAGGTGAGGGTCCAGGAAGGTGGCTCACCTTCTACAAGGGGTGACTTGTCCTACAAGGCATCTAGAGGTGTCTTGGTCTTCTGGACACCTTCCCTCCTACTAGAAGCAAGCTGAGGAATCTAGAAAGGGGCAGAAGCTTCTAGAGGAGGGAAGGGATGCCTTCCTAGGTGGGAAAAGGACAGCCTAGCAAGGGCCACTCTAGAAGCCATAGAATCTGCTAGGAAGCTTCAAATCTGGCATGCTTTGGTGTTCTGAAAAGCTTAGATCAGTGGCTATTAAATTCCACTGCATTTGAGCCTTGATCAAGTGTTCATTTCCATTCAATTGAGGCCAAAACTATTGCCTCACTCTCTGACCAGTTTTCTGCCATCCTTGGAACCAGTTGCCTCCACTGTTTCAGTCTCTCCAAACACAGTTGGTGGTGTGAACCAGCCATTGCTAGGGATCCTCCAGGGTGCACACTCACCCTCAGGCCAACAGTTAGGAGGATGTGACGGAGGTTTGAGGTAGGAGAAGAGGGTCAAGTACACAGGGTGTGAACCCCTGCTGTCATATTGTTGTTCAAAAGGTGCGGCTCGAAAGATCCTTTGGCATGTCTGCATTTGTGATGGTGCTGCTGCATCTGGACCTGGAGCTTGTTTACATGCTGCTATGTAGGTGGACTATTGAGTGTGATTTTCTGTAAAGGCGAAGCAGGGCTACGCTGTAGAAGATGTTGTCGCTGTTATTGACAAAGGATGTTGGAGCAGAGGAGGAGGATGCGGTCAAGGGGATAGGTGATCCTGCTGCGCCACGAGGAGGGATTTTAAAAGTACTATTGTGGTTGGTAAGATGAGATCAGGATGAGAGAAGTAAGGGTGATCAATGAGGTGGTCGAGCTGTTGTGCTGAGGTGATTAGTGTCTTTACAGTTGGTGCTATGGTTAGTGCTGTGGCCGAGAGAGAGGAGATATGGAGGGATTGGAGTTGAAGTTGTTGGCACAAAAGGAGGGGTGAAGCCATGCGTCCACGGAGTTGGCTGTGGTCGCAGTGGGGAGAGGAAAGCTCCAGGTCGATATCGGTTGCAGTGAGAGAAGTACAGACGAATGAGGGAGCAATGAATGCTGCTACACCGCATGAGAGATGAGTATGGAGGGACTGTTGACTCGGCTGAGGTTGAGAAGGGGATTTTGGCGGTGGAGGTGACAAAGCTGATATCCCACCACAAAGGTAAAGAAGATAGAGAGTAATGTGCTTCTTGATGTTGCAGTTGGATTTGGTGTGGTGTGAATCCATGATTCCTGAGGCGTGTGGTTGATCCAGCTGCTGCTGTTCCGTTTGCGGATGCGGCTGGAGGTGCTGCTGCTTCAACGGCTGCTGCTTCTGTGATGACAAAGGATGCTGGCTGCCGGAACTTTGAGCTATGTCCATACACAGTCTTTTTGGATTGGCAGATGGAAGAGGGAGAAGATGACGGCGTTGTGGCTGCCTTAGATCAGCTTCGGGGCTCGGTATAGAGTTTCGGGCATCAGTGATGATGAGGGAGTTGAAGATGAAGTCAGAAGCTTTCCCTCTGCTCTGATACCATGTCAGCAAATCCTAGATGGCAAGAGAGACGTTTGAGGAAACCTGTACGCATGAACAACAGTTGAAGAGGTTGGGCACGGTCCGAAGGACTAGCGCTACTGGAAACTTGGTGAGATCATCAGGACTGGACGTGGTGCATATGCACGAGCGCCGAGGGAAGTAACTAGCAATGTCAAAGTATGGTAGAGGCATAAGGATGAATTGGTGGTGGCAGTGCCGAGGCGCAGGCCGCGGGGCCGTAGTGCCGAGGCACGGGCTGCCAGAAAGCAAGTGCCGCAGCGACAAATCGTGGGCTGACAACAGAGATAACGTTGATGAACAAGGGCTGCAGTGTAGACACACGGGCCGAGAGCGGAGTCATGATGAAAGTGCCACAGCGTCAGGGTGCCAGCATGGAAGTCAGTTGGTTCAGCTTGTCGGAGCGCATGTGCGCGGGCAGGAAGATCAACCAAGTCTACGTGCCTTGATATATCTGAGCGGGCTACGCGGATGTGAGCGGAAATGAAGGCAATGAGGAACAACAAGAACTGTGGTGGCGGGCCGGAAGGCCGAGCCGGAGTGGGGGTAGGGCAGAAGCCCGGCCCGAAGGGAAAGCCATAACTGATCGATGAATGACCACAAAGGGTAACAGATACAAGGTCAGGTACTCTCCTAAGTACTATTGCTGATCCTAACCTAGGGATACCCCCAGCTATGGTGGGCGAAAAGAGAGGCGGCGCCGAAGGCGCGGTAGCATCTTGCTACATCTTGGAGTCGCGAAGCGACTCCTTGAGCTGGAGCCGATAGTGACCAGATTCCTGGAGTTTGGGGACTTCAACGCTCCCCCTGTTGGAGGGTGGACCGTTGGCATGTAGGGGGGTCCGGACCGCCCAGAGGTTTTCGGTGAAGTTGAGCGGGAGCCGGTGAAGTTTGCCGTCTGTTGGTGCTGACGGAGTCGTTAACAATTGCGCATGTGTCGTTGGTTGCTTTCCTTATCCGATACTCACCACTGGAAGAGGATGATTGAGGTCACGTCATGAACCGCGTCATGAGAGTATTTCCCAATAATTTCCAAGCGGGGTCCGTGAGAGATGTCGGATCTCCATTTGCCACACTCGTGGTATGATGTACCCAGGTGCAGCTTTGTGAAGATGGGGATTTTTTTCCAATACCTCCAACCTCTTCAAAGGCTGGGCTGCTATCACAACACCTGTTGCTTCCATTTTGAGCCTTGATGATGCTCAACGCTGCCCTTGGATGGCGGCGCCACCCCTGCTTCTGCTACAACTTCTGCCATACATCTGACTAAGACAAAATGGATTGGAGATGCCAACAGACTGGGAATTTGCAAAACCTTAGCCCACCACTGGAACATTCAGCTAAAAACCTTTCAGATCAATCCATTAAACATGGTCATCAACAGGGGATTTGCAGAGATATGCCATTTTGAAAACAGGATATGCTACTGCTCCTATTCCAGCTCACACCAGCCAGCTTGTAAACAGCGTTTCTCCCAAATGTACCTATGGAATGCAAAAATAAGTGCACCAATAAAAAGCTTAGGAAAAGTTGCAACTTTCATGTGCAAATTAGCACATGAAAGTTGCAACTTTTCCTAAGCTTTTTTAATTTTTAATTTTTAATTTTTAATTTTGACAAAGAAATGAGAGAGTTATGGTCATCACAAGACAATATTCTTACTCATAGAGAAGAGTGTAGTTCTGGCCGACCTCGTTTTGATCATAACTCACAATCCAACTATTGGATTTTCGCGACCTTGAGCTGCTTGCAAAGCTTGTCTCACAATATTGAAGATCCGGTGATCGATTGTCAAATTTGATTAGGATTTGGCCCTAATCTGTCACTTTCAAAGTGACGGCGTGCGCTGGCTGAAACTGGCAGAACTTGGCTCTGATACCAAATGTTGGATCTAGATGAGAGAGGGAGCCGTGGAGCAGCGAGCATGTGGGACTGAAAGAGCATCTGTTGTGCTGAAGAATGGTTGACCAAACACTCAAAATGATGGTGTACATATAGAACTTGAGCTTGGGAAAATCAGCTCTCTCACAAGCCACACCACATAGCCATGAAGGCTAAGACTCAGACACTAGAGTCCACAATCTCACACAAGAGAGGAAATCAGCCTAGCAATCACGCTGACCAGTCGCACACAACCTATAGAGCTAGAGAATGCTCTCATGGCTCACTCCTTATGGTCACATAACACACAATCCCATGGAGAATTGCCATGTGTCCAGGGCTAGCTCACAAGGATCCCACCTAACCTAACAAGTAAGGAGAGGTACCTTTTCCCTAGTTACCACACTCTGTCTATGGTCCAAATTTCAGGCCGATCCAATGGTCGGATTGAGAGATAACTTGTCAGAGTGTGCTGACTAGGAAAAAGGTACCTGTGCTTACTTTTTACGTGAGGTGAGATCCTTGTGTGCTAGCCATGGACACATGGCAATTCTGTATGGGATTGTGGATTATGTGACCACTAGGAGTGTGCCATGAGAGCATTTTCTAGCTCTCTAGGCCTTGTGTGAGTGGTCAGCCTGTTTGCTGGCTGATTTCCTCTCTTGTGTCGGATTATGGACTCTAGTGTGTGAGCCTTAGCCTCCATGGCTAAGTGGTGTGGCTTGGGAGAGGGCTGATTTGCCCAAGCTCTAGCTCTATACGTACTCCATCATTTTGAGTGGTCCAACAACCATTCTTCAGCACAACTGATGCCCTTTTAGTCCCACATGCTCGCTGCTCCAAGGCTCCCGCTCTCCTCCAGATCCAACATTTGGTATCAGAGCCGAGTTCTTCCAGTTAGAGCCAGCAGAGGCCGTCACTTTGAAAGTGACGGATGAGGATCAAACCTTGACTAAATGTGATGATCGATTAGAAATCTTCAAGGCCACAAGACAAGCTTTCCAGCGAGCCCAAGAGCGCAAAGATTCAACAGTCCGATTGAGAGTTATGCTCAAAACGAGGTCGGCAAGGGCTACACTCTTCTCTATGAGTAAGACTGTCACCTTGTGATGACCATAACTCTCTTGTTTCTTTGTCAAATTTATAAAGTGGCACATGCGAATTGTATTTTTTTTCTAAGCTTTCCATTGGTGCAAACATATATGCATTCCATGGACTCGTTTGGGAGAAACGTTGTTTACAAGCTGGCTGGTCTGAGTTGGAGTAGGAGCACAAGCATACCCTGTTCTCAAGAGGGCATATCTTTCAAACTCCCCTGTTGATGACCGTGTTTTATGGATCGATCTGAAAGGTTTTGAGCTGCATTTCGAGTGGTACGCTCACGTTTTCCAAATTCTCAGTCTGCTGGCATCTATAGTCCATTTTTCGTCAGACAAATTTATAGTAGAAGCAACAGCACAAGCAGGGGTACCACCGCCATCCAAGGAGAGCGTTGAGCATCACCAAATGCTCAAATAGGTAGCAGCAAGCGTGGTCATAGCAACCGAGTCCTTGCAGAGGCTGAAAGGACGTGCCAACTTCACGTTTTGGAAGATCCGTACTCGCGTCCTTTTGGAGGAGAGGGGCTTGTGGGAGGTGGTGAGCGGCGACAAGCACGCTCCGCCCCCAGAGGCAAAAGGTATCACCGCAGTGCAGGAAGTGGCGGGGAAGACGCCGCAGAAAGGCCAGCAGATGCAAGTTCATCTACAACTCCAGCAGTGACATATGAGGAGTGGAAGAAGAAGGACAGGCAGGCTTACAGGCTGCTTGTTAACACCATCTCCAACCCGCATCTTCAGTATGCGAGTGACAAGGCTACTGCAAAAGAGGGATGGGACGCGTTGTGCAAGAAGTAAGAGAGCAAGGATCTTGCATTTCTAATGCTTTTGGAGGAGAAGCTGATGGCATTGAAAATGCAGGGTGGCGAAGGGATGGAGGCGTATTTGGACAGGACAAAGGAGCTGGCAAATCAGCTGAAAGCGGCCGGCAACCCTGTGGAAGAGACGCGCTTCATCCTCCTCTTGCTGAGGGGACTCTCAGCAAGCTACGACACGGTACGAGAGACGTTGGAGTCCCAGTCGACTCTCAACCTGGACTTCATTAGCACGCACCTGGTGTAGGTAGAACTACGTCGCAGTGAAGCAAAGCGCAATGGAAGCGGTAGCAGTGAAGCAGCCTTTGTGGCCACAAGCTCACGTAACCACCAGCAGCAACAGTCTAGGCAGCAGAGAGGCAAAAACAAATGCAAGTACCACTATTGCCAGAAAGAGGGGCACTACAAGAAAGAGTGTTTCAAGTTCAAGAGGGACCAAAAGGAGCAGCAGCAGCAGCAAAAGTAGCAATCTCCATAGCAGCAACAACAACGATCACAGTAGCATCAGCAACAGGAGTAGCAGCAACAGAATTAGACTGGCGTACGCCATTTTGGCAACACGAACGTGGCCAAGGAGGTGCACGACCACCTTTTCATGGCGAAGTCCGATATGTCACAGGTGGAGAAGGTAGATCTTGAAGAACAAGGACTCAGGGTGTACCAAGAGCCTCACGCACCATAAGGAGTGGCTTATGCAGCTACTCTCCATTCCTCCCCGTCTGATTGCTTTGGGTGATAATCGGGTGGTGTATCCTGAAGGGATTGGGATTGTGGAGATGTGGTTGGCGACCCTGCATGGAATTGAAGTGCGAGTGTTCCATAGCGTGTTCTATGTACCTGATGTTGCATTCAACCTTGTTTCAGTGTCCTCTCTCACCAACACAAGATTGTGAGTCGTTTTGTACGCGGGCTATGGCTACATCCTTGACAAGGAAACGGGAGAGGATTTGGCCACGTCGGTGAAGGAAGGCAAAATGTACCGCTTGTTGGGGGTGACCAAGATCCCGCGCGAGCAGAGTCTTGCAGTAGTGGTATAGGCGACAGATGGCGAAATCTGGCATGTGTACTATAGCCACATCGGCATGCGTGCCTTGAAGCAACTTCAAACAAAGCAGATGGTGCGTGACTTGTCCACCATCTCTAACTTTGAGCAGCAGTGGTGCATTTCCTGTTTGGAGGGGAAGCACCATCGCGAGGCGTTCTCCGGAGCAGGGGATCGTGCAAAGGAGGTGCTGGAGCTGGTCCATAAAGACTTTTGTGGCCCGATGCAGACCTAGGGCTTCGTAGGGTTTGGGTATTTTCTCACCTTCATTGATGATTTCAGTCGTTACACTGCTGTTTACTTCCTTTCCTCCAAGGTCTAGTGCGTTGACAGGTTCAAGGAGTTCAAGGCAATGGTGGAGAACCAGACAAGCAAAAAGATCAAGGCGTTGCGCAGCGACCGTGGTGGAGAGTACCTGAGCAAGGAGTTCCAGGACTACCTCGCAGCAACAAGCATCAAGGCACAGTGTACCACGCCATACTCGCCAAAGCAAAACATTTTAGCAGAACGCGCCAATCGCATCATTGTTGAGTCAGCACGTTCTATGCTACACGCGGCTTGGCCTACATACGACTTTTGGGCCGAAGCAGTGAGCCTTGTGGTGTACATCAAGAACCGCAGTCCAAGTAAGGCACTGGAGGAGATAACACCATACGAGGCATAGTTTGGCAAGAAGCCGAGTGTGGGTCATCTTCGTGTGTTTGGAAGCTTGGCACACGTACACGTGCAGAAAGAGAAGCAGGAGAAGTGGGACGGAAAGAGCGCACAGATACTGATGATAGGCTTTGACATGGCAAGCAAGGCCTATCGCCTCCACGAGAGGGATACAGGCGACTTCATCATCTCTAGGGATGTCATCTTCAACGAGAGTAACATCATCGGCACAAACATCATTTGCGAAGAGGTAGCAGAATCATCAGCTAACAAGGCAGTGGGAGTAGATATCCTTCCTGACCTAGTCTCTCCTGATCCTTCCTCTACTGTGATAGTAGGAGAATCACCCTACTCTTCCATGTGAAATGCAGCAGATATAGAAGCCTCGTCGGCAGGAGCAAAGGAGGGAGATGCAGCAGCACCAACAGCAGCAGTTGTGCCAGCAGCACCGGACCAACCGCCCACTAATGCTCCAGCACCAGGTCATAGGTACCCTCTTAGGGTGCGCTACAAGCCTTGTGAGCGCGCCTATTTCTGGATGTTGCATAAACCAGAACAAATGAACGTCACAGTTATAGCAGATTCAGATGAGCCATCATCCTACAAGGAGGTCATGGCTGCACCTGATGTAGCAGATCATGCGTAAGTTGTACAGCAGGAGATACAGTCGCAGCTTGACATCGGTACATGGGAGCTGACAAAGCATCCACCTGGATATAAAGTGATAAATTACAAGTGGGTATTCAAGAAGAAGTGGGGAGTAGATGACAACCTGGAAAAGTACAAGGCGAGGCTAGTCGCCAAGGGATACTCATAGCTGGAAGGCATCGACTATACAAAAACTTTTGTTCCTGTTGTAAAGTTTGCCTCTGTGCGCGCGCTCCTTTCTTATGCAGCAGCTAAGGACTTCGAGATTCACGACGTGGATGTCAAGACGACATTCTTGAACGGTGACTTGGAGGAGGAAATGTACATGGATTTAACGGAGGGGTTTGTCATGGATAGCCGGGAGTACCTTGATTGAAAGCTGCAAAAGTCGTTGTACGGCCTCAAGCAAGCATCGCGTTATTGGAACCAGAAGTTTGATGTGGCGCTGCAGTGCATGGGGTTTGAGCGCAACGAGTATGACTATAGCGTGTATCACTGGCAGCATGAGAATGAGATCCTCATCATCATTGTCTATGTGTATGACATGCTCCTCCTTTCCAACAGGATGTCTGCACTGCAGGAGTTGAAGGAGGCCATGCAAGAGCGCTTCCAGATGTCTGATCTCGGGGAGGCATCATACTTCCTTGGTATCTTGATCACGCATGAGCGCAAATCATGCTCTCACGCTGCAGCAGAGCCGCTACATCAAGGATGTCTTGCAGCGGTTCGGCATGGCAGAGGCAAAACCCATCGGCACTCCGCTTGAGACGCGGCAGTACCTCGTGAACTTCAGTGGACAAGCAGATGCAGTTGAGCGGCAGAAGAACCAGAGCGCCGTCGACAGTCTTATGTACCTGGTGGTGGCAACCAGGCTGGACCTTGCACAGGCTATGAGCGCTGTGAGCCAGCACATGGCTAATCCTGGACCTGAGCACTTGAAGGCAGTGAAGCGGATCTTCCGCTACCTTGCTGGAACCATCAACATCGACATGACGTACAAAGGCAACGGCAATAGCATCATCAGCTACACAGACGCAAATTTGACTTCAAACCGTGAGGACCACAAGTCCATCTCTCGACATGTATTCCTCATGAATGGTGGGGCCATCTGCTTCTGCAGCGAGCGGCAGGTGGTCATGGCCACCTCAAGCACGGAAGGTGAGTACGTCTCTCTCAGTTTAAGAGCAAAAGAAGCAGTTTGGCTTTAGCAACTCATGGCGGAGATGATTGGGAGTACAGCAGTTCCACTTCTTGTACGCGTCGACAACTAGAGTATAATCGCACTCGCTAAGAATCCTGAGCACCGTGCACATACCAAGTACATTGACATCACATATCACTTCATCAGGCACATGGTACAGGAGGGTGCTATCAAGCAGGACATTACTCCAACCAGCAAGCAGGTCGTTGATTTTTGCACCAAGCCAGTGACTCGTGAGAAGCAGTAGTTCTGCATGAAGACATGTGGACTCAGCCCACTCTGACTGCGGCAAATTGGGAGATTACTGGGAAAGGAGCCATCCGGCTCAGTTTCAGGTCCAGAGGAGCAAATTCCACGAAACTACCAAATGCGTGCTTCGATCATTAATCTGACTTCACCATTATAAATATCACGTGTTAAATTGTCTACGCCGCAAGTTGCAGGCCGGTCCAACGGTCGGATTGCGAGATATGATGTTTTGACGTTTTTGGGGTCATGGACCGCCGGTGTCTGAGTTACCATGGGCGATGGCTCCATGCCTTAGCCTGAGAAAAGAAAAAGGGCAAGAGGTCCAGGGTCAAGACCTGATGGGAGAAATATCCCAAAGTTCCTAGATTATTGGATTGCCTTGTCACAGTGTGCTGACTAGGAAAAGGGTACCTCTCCTTACTTTTTAGCTGAGGTGAGATCCTTCTGTATTAGCCATGGATACATGGCGATTCTCCATGGACTTGTGGGTTATGTGACCACTAGGAGTATGCTATGAGAGCATTTTAAGCTCTGTAAGTCGTGTGTGAGTGGTCAGCGTGATTGCTAGGCTGATTTCCTCTCTTGTATGAGATTATGGACTCTAGTGTGTGAGCCTTAGCCTCCATGACTAAGTGGTGTGGCTTGTGAGAGGGCTGACTTGCCCAAGCTCTAGCTCTATATGTACACCATCATTTTGAGTGATTCAACAACCATTCTTCAGGATAACTGATGCCCTTTCAGTCGCACATGCTCGTTACTCCAAGGCTCCCTTTCTCCTCCAGATCCAACAGCATCAAGGTACAACGCATCACGCCATATTCACTATAGTAGAACAATATAGCAGAATACGCCAACTGCACCATTGCTGATCTTGTGTTGTCCATGCTATACACGGCTCGGCATACCTATGACTTTTTGGATGGAATGATGAGCAATACGGTGTTAATCTTAGACCAAAATCCCACCAAGGTACTAGAGCAGATAACACCACATGAGACGTGGTTTAGCAATAAGCCAAGCGTGGATCACCTCCGTGTATTTGCTAGCTTGGCATACATGCATGTGTCCAAGGAGAAGTGGCAGATGTGGGATGTGAGGAGTTTGTACATACTCATGATTGGCTATAACGTGGTACACAAAGTACATTGCCTCTATGAGAGGAACACTGGTCACGTCATCATCTCCACGGATGTTATCTTTAATGAGGCTGACGTCATCAATACAAACATCATTTACAAATAAGTAGAAGAATCAGCAAAACCAGTAGCTGACAAAGTAGTGGGAGTAGGAATTCCTCATAAACCTGTCTCTCCTACTCTTTCTATTATGATAGTAGGAGAACGAGTCTACTCTTCTATGTCTGATGTAGTAGATACAACAACGTCATTAGCAGAGACACAGGAAGGAGATCTAGCACAATCACCAAGACCAATTGTTCTAGCAATAACGTGTAAGCTGCTAGTTAGTACTCCAGTACCACATCGCAAATACCCTTGCAGGGTACGCTGTAAGCCTGGTAAGCACGGTCATTTCTAGATGCCGGACAAACCAAAACAGGCATATATTGTACTTACAACAAATTTAGATGAGTCAACTTCCTTTAAGGAGGTCATGACTACAGCAGATGTAGTAGACTGGACTTAATCTGTATAATAAGAGATACAGTCACAGCACGATAAGGACACATGGAACATGAGTGGACATTCACATGGGTACAAGGTAATTAAGTATAAGTGGGTGTTCAAGAAGAAGCAAGGATAAAATGACATATTTGAAAAGTACAGGATGAGGCACGTCAGAAAGGGCTACTGACAACACGAGGTCATCGAATTTATTGAAACCCTTTCTCCCGTTGCAAAGTTTGCCTCTCTTAATACGCTCCTCTTGTGTGTTGCAGTTGAGGACTTCAAGATCCACAACATGGATGTCAAGACGATATTCTTGAACTATGTCTTGGAGGAGGACATCTACACATAACAGCAAGACAGATTTGTCATGAACGGCTAGGAGTAATTGGTTTGTAAGCTATAGAAGTCGTACGGCCTCAAGCAATCGACATGTTCTTAGAACCAAAAGTTAGATGCGGCACTATAGTGCATGGGATTTGTGCGCAAAGAGTATGACTAAAATGTCTTTTACTGGAAACATGAGTGTGAGTTCCTCATCCTCATTGTCTAAGTGGATGACATGTACCTCCTTTTCAGACATCATGTGTACACGACAAGAGTTCAAGGAGGTGATGAAAGAGCGCTTTCAGATATCTGATCTCGGAGAGGCATCATACTTCTTTGGCATCCAGATCACGCGTGATCGCAAAGTACGTATCCTCCCACTACACTCGAGTTGCTACATCAAGGATGTCCTACAGTGGTTTGGCATGGCAGAGGTAAAGCCTATCTGCATGCCGCTTGAGACACAACAGTACCTCATAGGCTTCAGTGGAGAAGTGGTACCATAGCATTGTCGGCAGTCTGATGTACTTGATGGTGGAAACCAAGACAGACCTTGTACAGAGTGTTAGTGTTGTGATCCAACACATGGCAAACCTCGGACATGAGTATCGAAAGGCAATAAAGTGGATCTTATGCTGCCTCGATAGACCCATGGACATCGGCATCACCTATGGTAGCACCAAGAACTACATCATTGACTATCCAGACGTAGACTGGGCTTCAAACTCATAGAACCACAAGTCCATCTTTGGACATGTGCTTCTCATGAATAGAGGAATCATAAGCTGGTGTTGCAAGCGGCACATGGTTGTAACCATCCCAAGCACAGAAGTTGAGTACGTGTCTCTCCGTCTTGGAACAAAGAAAGCAGTTTGGCTGTAGCGTCTTATGGCAAAATTGAGAGGGAGTGTAGCAGTTATTGTTCCTATGCACATCGACATCGAGAGCGCAATTTCACTTTCTAGGAACCCTGAGTAGCATACTCACACAAATTACATTGAGATTGCGTATATCTTCATTTGGCACATGGTGTAGGAGGATGCTATCAATTCGGAGTTTACTCGAACTAGCAATTAGGTTATTGATTTTTAGACCAAGCCAGTGAACCATAAAAAGCAGTAGTTGTTCTATGAAGGCATGTAGAATCTGCTCATTTTGACTACGACAAAGTAGGAGACTATTGAAAAAGGGGCCATCAGGTTCGGTTTTAGGTCCATATGAGCAAGTTCTCAAAAACTACTAGATACTTCTTCCTATTTTTACTCCATTGAACCACTGGAAGGACTAGCTCGTAAAATATCTACCGTCTACGTTATGGTGTGATCCAATTACTGTATTGGGAGATATGAACTTTCAAAGTTTCTACGGTCATCAACTGTTGACGTCTCGGTGCTCATGGATAACGGCTCCATGCCTTAGTCTCAAGAGAAAAGGGCAAGAGGTATAGGGTCAAGACCTCATGGAAGAATATCCAAAAGGACCCTTGATCCTAGGTTTTTGTTATCACTGTGTACTCGCAAGGTAACAGTAACATTTCCTTACTTTTTACGTGAGGTGGGATCCTTGTGTGCTAGCCATGGATACATGGTGCTTCTCCATGAAATTGTGTGTTATGTAACCACTAGGAGTATGCCATGAGAGTATTTCCTAGCTCTCTAGGTCGTGTATGATTGGTCAGCCTGATTGCTGGGCTGATTTATTCTCTTGTGAGATTTTGAATGCAAGAGTGTGAGCTTTAGCCTCAATGGCTCAGTGTTATGGCTTTTTAAAGGGTTGACTTGCTCAAGCTCTACCTCTATATGCATGCCATCACTTTCTTTGATTCACTAACCATTCTTTAGTACAAGTAATGCCTTTCCAGTCCCAGATACTCGTTGCTCCAAGGCCACCTCTTTCCTAGAAATCCAATATCAGGGGAGCCCATGACCGTAGCAGAGGCAATGAATATGCCAGGTAATGAATATATCAGGTAGAAGGAGGTAGGAGACAACAAAATTGCATCCATTCAAGAGAACAAAACATGGATCTTGGTGGAGAGGCCTTGAAATGTCCACTTGGTGGGGTCAAACTAGGTACTCTAGAATAAATTCAAGGAAGGTGGTACTTTTAACAAGTCCAAAACAAGCGTTATAACAAAGGGATTTTTGAATTGTTCAGGCTAAGAGCGCGATGAGGCCTGTATAATTGTCATCACATTTGCCTCCATCAGATCCTTTCAAGCCATTATAACTGCCAAAGATCTAGAGGTCCATCAGATGGATGTGAAGACAGATTTTCTTCATGGAAACCTAGACAAAGGGGTACTTATGGAAGTGCCTGAGGGTGTCAAGGCTCCAGGGGACAAGATGCAAAAACTTGTGAAAGTACTATAGGGTCTGAAGTTATATCCAGCTATATGACATAAGGAGATGGATGCCTTCATGGTGGGCACACCTTCATGTAGTGCCAACATGATCCTACTATCTAAGTGCGAAAGGATGAGTGAGGCTTGAGCCAGTGGTACTCTATACGGGGATGACCAAATCATCTACTCTTCATCAATCGAGATCTCAAAAAAGCTTACGCATGATATAGACAGCAGGTGAAGATGAGAGACATGGATTCCCTCAAGTTCTATTGGAAAGGTCATCCAGCATAACAGAATAACAGTTACCACGGAGCTGAAGAAGACTGAGTATTTACAAAGATCATGTAGCGCATCAACATTCAAGAATGTAAGCCGAAGAGTACATCCATGATAACACACTACAAGCTTATCGATTCCATGAGGTCTAGCACTCAAGCATAACCGTGTGAGATGGAGAAAATTCTCTACTAGGATACCGTTGGTAGCCTCATGTATATCATGGTTGGAACACACCCTAATATTTGTTATTATGTGGGACAGGTCACTAGGTTTATGGCAAATCTAGGGCCACAGTATTGGTTTGCCATGAAGCGCATCATGTGCTTATTACTAAGGACATGATACATGGAACTCCTGTTTTGAGGCCAAGAAGGATCTGATCCGCTACACCTCTTATACAATGCCAATGCCGGCTGGGGAGGTAGAATCGATGACAAAGGTTACTTTTGGCTTTGTGTACCTCTTGAATGGTAGTGTAGTCCCTTGAAAAAGTAGAAGGCAAGAAGAGTATACTATACCGGGTAACGTCTATAAGGAGATATTATGGATATGCAGCTTGCTTGCTAAGATTAAAGTACCATAAATGGAAGCAATAGTTGTCCCGATTAAGAACAAGAGTGCCATGTAAATGGTAGAGGATGATGTCATCTTCTGTCTGACCAAGTACATCAACATCAAGTACCACCACTCACGTAATCTTGTTGTAAAGGACATTGTTGACATGAAATAGGTGGAGGCCAAGGTGATGCTTGCAGATTGTATGTCCAATCTGCTAGACTGTAACTTGCACACTACAAGTACCCGATGGATCATTATGGTCAATGTAGCAAACAAAGACTAAGGCAAAGAAAACTGGAGAGAAGAGATAACTCAGAGAAAATGTACAAAGGTGTAGAAGGGAGTTTGTTGATCTGATCTCCCCCTTGTCCATAACTGAATTTTGAACAAGCACAAGGTAGACTTGGCATGTACTGCTCCCCTACAATAAGTTCCCTAACTCCAATCCCCATGGACAAGGTAAGTATTACTCCTTTTGAGCAATTCTCCTTGGTCTAAATTAGATAGTATAGCCAACAAACAAGATTTAGGACAACTCGTTGTGGCTTAGATATTCTGGAGTAAGCTTCTATAGTGAGGGGTGATTAGGTCAAACTTCACATTGGCAAATTTTCTTTGAGACCAAAACAGGGACAAGACGATTCTAAGAGACATCTCTTTATTGATCTGATACATCCCTTGTCCATAGCTGATGTTTGGACCAGTACAAGAAAGACTTCACATGCAGTACTCCCTTCAAGTACGTCCTCTAAGACTGATCTTGATAGACAAGGCATACACCATAGAAAAAAGGACATCCAACTCACTTTCAAGACCACAACATCAAGTTTTTAGAAACACTTAGATGTATGATCCGATTGTTGATCGGACGTCACCAAAACTTGCACCGTAGACATTTTGACACCTGACCATACGATCAGGTTTGCAAATGTCTATGTTGCAAGTTTTGTTCTCATCCAATGGTCTAATCGGAAGATATAAAATTCCAAAGTGTATGGGGTCATCAAATACCAGTGTCAACGTGACCAAGGGTGACGGCTCCATGCCTTACGCAGAGAAAAAAAATGCAAGAGGTCCACAGTCAAAACCTGATGGGACAAAATATCCAAAAAAATCCTTGAGTTTAGAATTGCCTTCTCAGAGTGTGCTGACTGGGGAAAAAATACCTCTCCTTAACGTTTAGGCGAGGTGACATCCTTGTGTCCTAGCCATGGACACATGGCGATTCTCCATGGGATTTTGTGTGATGGGGCAATTAGGATTGTGCCATGAGAGTTTTACTAGCTCTCTAGGTCGTGTGTGATTGGTCCGGCTGATTACTAGGCTGATTTCCTCCCTTGTGAAGACTGTGGACCCTGGTGTAAAAGCCATAATCTCCATGGCTATGTGGTGTGGCTTGTGAGAGGTCTGACTTGCCCAAGCTCTATCTCTATATATGGTGCATCATTTTGAGTGATTCAAAAAAATTCTGAAGCACGACTGATACCCTTTCAGTCCAAAATACTCACTACTCCAAGGCTACATGTTTCCTCCAGATCCAATACTTGGTATCACAGTCACATTATGCCAATTTTAGCCAACACAGGCTGTGACTTTGAGAGTGACAGGTTAGGGTCAAACTTTGACCACGATCGACCAGTGGATCTTGAACTTTGCAAGAGAACCTTTTCATTTGGCATATTATTATAAAGATCTAATGATTAGATGTAGAATTATGCTCAAAACGAGATTAGCCAAGGCTACTCTGTTCTCTATGAGTAAGAATGCCATCTAGTAATGACCAGAACGTATTCTTTCTAGCTCAAACTAAAAGAGTGGTACATGCTAATTAAATGATTTTTCATACGCTTTACATTGGTACAAAACTATTTGCATTCAACTGGTATGCTTGGGAGAAATTTTTTACAAGTTGGTTGGTCAGAGCTGGAATTGGAGCACTACCATACCTTAATTTCAAAAGGGCATATATTTAAAACTCCCTCGTTAATGAGCCCATATTAAGGGATCAGTGAAAAATTTGAAAAAACGGATCAGGGTTGCGAAATTCCCAGTTTATTGGCCTCTACAATCAATTTTGTAGACATACTTCTTGCAGAAGCAGCAGCAGAATCAAGAGTAACATCATCATTCAAGGATAGTATTGAGCATCACCAGGACTCAAGATGGCAACAAGAGGTATCGTGATAGTTGTCTAGTCATTGGAAAGGCTATAGGGAAGTACAAACTTCATATTTTGGAAGATATACACCCGCCTCCTTTTGGAAGAGAGGCACTTAAGGGTGGTCGTAAGCAACAAGCCAACTCCCGTTCCACATATAAAAGGCAGTACCGTAGTGCATGAAGTGGTCGACAAGATGCTGCAACTTCATCGATAACCACAATAGTAGCGTATTATGAGTGAAGGAAGAAGGACAGGCAGGCTTACAAGTTGTTTTCCAACACCATCTCCATCCTAAAGATGCGAATTGGAACCCACATCTTTAGGATTAGAGTGAAATGACTACTATAAAGGAGGGGTGAGATGCGTTCTGCAATACGTTTGAGAGCAAGGACCGTGCATTCATTATGTCTTTAGAGGAGAAGATGATGGCGTTGAAAATGTAGGATGGTGAAGGGATGGAGGTGTCCCTTGGCAGGGTAAAGGATTTGGAGAAGTAATTGAAAGCTGCCGGAAATCTTGTGGAAGAGACGCGTTTCATCCTCCTCTAGCGGAGGGGACTCCTAACAAACTATGACATCTTACGAGACACACTAGAATATCAACTAACTCTTGACCTCAATTTTATTTGTACACACCTGGTCTTGGTAGAAGTGCATTGCAATGTAACAAAGCGCAATGGCGATAGTAGCAGTCAAGCAATTTTTGTGGCTATGAAATCACACAACCCATAGCACCAAGATCAATTTGGGTAGCATAATCGGAAAAAACAGATTTCCATCACTTTCAAAAAGAACAATACTACAGGAAAGAGTGCTTCAAGTCCAAGACGGACTAGAAGGAGAGAAAATAGTACCAATCATCGCAATAACAGCTAAAGTAGCAAACTCCATAAAAAAACCAACAGCAGTAGTAGCAAAACTAGACGAGTGTACACCACTTTGATAACATAAACGTGGCCAAGGAGGTGTACAACTGCCTTTTGATGAAATATGACGTCACAAGTGGAGGAGGCAGATCTGGCATGGTGCAAGGAATCCGGGTGCACCAAGAGCCTGACACATCACAAAGAGTGGCATGCCTGGACTAAAGGCTGATTCTAAGACTTCAAGTGCCTATCAATTGCTTGTGGTTTATTATAATTCTCATCTCTACGACTCCTAATAGAGTTGTCTACCAGAGGGTAGACATTAAAAGAAAATTGGTTGCTCCAAGGCCTAGGAATTAGCTCCTCGTGCAAAGTTGACCACGTGATAGGGACATAGTATAAGGAAGTAATTTGTATTAATTGCTCAGTGTGGAATCATGATTGTGAGGGTGATATCACCTAGTTATAATAATAGAAGAAGATGGCCAATGCCATTGTGTTGGCCTTATTTCTAGTTAGTTGTTTGAGATTGGTTCACATTCAGAGCATTCCAAGGTCCTTCCACATGGCTAGAGAGGTCCTTCCAGCCAGAAGAGGTTTCACCACCAAAGGAAGACCTTGCATATGAAACATTAAATACCAAAATTGACATGGTGATATCCATCCTTGTGACATGATTACATGAGTTATAACATGTCCATATCCACCATATCACATCTACATGAATACCTTCTGAAAATCTTACATGTGTACACTAATCAACGTCTCTCACTGATGGAAAAGAGATCATCACCTCTTCAACTTTCAAAACATGATTTCAACGAGAGTGAATGAGGGGATCACTTATGAACTTTTTTTTGTAATTTGAAGGGCATCTACAATAAGTGACCCAGATGAGCTAGGAAATTGACACCAACATACAGGCCATGATCCTCCTCATAGCGCTATCTGAGGGCTGGGGTCCTTTGATCACCATTTTTGACCATTCAAAGGAGGAGGACCTGACATATGAGGTAGTGTGCAAGTACGTGTACAACGAGGCCATGCATCATAATGGTAGTGAGTCTAACACTTTTACCTATGTCAAATAGTATGATGGTTGTCCTTACAACAGATACTCTTCTGCTTAGAGTAGCAACGGAAGTCGTAGCCGTGGAGGAAAAACAATGGTGGGGGTGGAAAGGGCTCAAAGCGTCTTATCAATTTCCAGAACCATGACAAGCCTGGACAGTAGACATGGGAGTATACGGCTTCTAAGAAGGAAGAGGGAGGTAATGGTGACAAGAACAAGGGTAAGAGAAAGGGTAAGAAAGAGCTGAAAAAATAATAGTTGAGAGCATGTCAACATCTCGATTAGAGATATTGAACATCGCATCAGGTGTGCCAAGAACAACCTTGTCCTTGCACAATACAAGGGAGACAAGTTGATAAGCATTAACGTGAACGGTGCTTACAAAGACATTAAGCAGAAGAACATAGTCCACATGCCATATTTTCCTATAAATCTTTTGTAAGTGTCTGAAATCATACATCACAACACAACGGACATCTTCACCAAGGGAGAGGCTCTGATTGTCAAGAGCAAGGACATCAAGATCTCCTATGCTACGGATAGCCTTGTTGTACATGTCCTGGGTATGGATAGGATCTATGTGGTATAAAACAAGCCCCTTGGAAGCATAGATGAGGAATGTGTAGTATTTAAAGAGTCCAAGTCTACTAAGCCTGATATTTTACTTCACACTCTGATCATGGCGACAAACTCCACCAAAGACATGTTCACCAGTGGCACAAGAAATCTAAGTATGTGGCTGACAGCATGTTGCAAGCTATACACTAATACCACGTAGTTCATGGGATGAATGAATGTAAGGGTAAGGATGAAGCTGTGCATGCCATGCCTCCAAGGCAAGGCAAAGATAAATTCCTCTGAGGCTAATGAGGAATGTACGACAATATTAATAGATGTAACGTACTCTCAGATTCCGCACTTCCTCAAATGATGACAACAAGTATTTTTACATAATTTGATGACCATAGTTGCAAGATGTGGATCTACTTCCTCACGGCAAAGCAATAGTCAATGAGAGGCTACATGACTTTTGCCGCACGGTAGAGTGACAGAACAGCAAGAAGGTCAAGGCGTTACGCAAAGAAAACCATGGTGAGTATGCGGTGTATAAAGACTGGTAGTTGTATGAAGACTGCTTTACCCAACACGACATCAATGACCAAACCACCATGCCTGATATCTCCAGTGTCATGGCATTGTAAAACAGATTAACTACACTATTATCAGCATGAAACAAAGCATATACATTGAAGCTAAACTCTAATCTCGCTTCAAGGCTCAAGTTACAAAATAACTTGCTACCTTATGAATCTCGCTCCAGTAATCTCACCTTGCACATGCCGTAAGAAGTAGCAAAAGAAGTAGACAAGGATACCGTAGGATTCTAGTCTTGGATTCAGGAGAGCCTATAATTGTAGTAAAGGCAAAAAAACGTGCCACATGCGACCAAGTAAAAGGAGGCAGTGGATAATGAACTCGTGTCTATTAAAAAGACTAAAATATGGATTTTAGTAGACATGCCTCCAAATGACCACGTGGTGGGATCAAAGGAGGTTCTGTGAAAGAAGTTAAAGTAAAAGTATTATTGACAAGTATAATGCAAGACTTGTAACAAAGGTGTTTTCTACTTTCCAGATGAAGAATATGAGAAGACCGTTACGCCTTTCATCGTATTTGCCTCCATTAGATCCATACTAGGCATTACTTCTTCTAAAGATTTAGAAGTCAACTAGATGGGTATCAAGACAACTTCTTGTATAGGAAGTTACGTAAAGAGGTACTGATGGAAGTGCGTGAGGGAGACAAGGCTCTAGAGGGCAAGATATACAAACTCATAAAAAGCACTTTACGAGCTCAAACAGGCTTATGGATGTAGTACAAGAAGATGTGTCAATCGGCCTGAAGCAATAAACTAGAAAACAAGGCCGATGTAATGGCACTTGCCATCCGCTCCTAGTATTGCAACTAGGAGGAGATATCACCCTCAAAATCACGCTTCCACATTGAGCAATTCATAGGAATCCCTTCCTTGCACTGTGTCCTTAGCACCTAGTCACTTTTGCACAAGGATTTAACTCATGGGACTTAGACCGACCAATTCTTTTTTAGTGTCTGCCTCTGGTGGAGAACTCTATATGGAGCCTCAGAGATAAGAACTGTAATGAATCACAAACAGCAGATAGGTACTTATAGTCATAGATCCAGCGTCTAGCCTAAGCGTGCTGTGGCTCCTTGGAGGTGCTTCTTTGGGGGCAATCTAGATTGCATCATCTCCCCTGCGTACATGGCACTCTCTGTGATAGCCAAGTGGTGCCATCCACCAAGATGGACCTTGGAATGTGTTAAAATGTCTCTTAGAATATTCTTTGCCCCCTTCTAGTCAGAAACACAAGTGTTATTTTCATGGTACTCTTGTTATTGATGTGGTTCTCCGTCATTCTGTCTGTGGCACTTTTATCTCAACAAGCAAACTGTGTAGCCACTATGTCTCCTTGCATGCTTCTGACACAACGATGTACTATACCTTAGCTGTAGAGAGGGAGACAGAGTCTTGATTTCTCCTTGCCCAAAAGATTACACCACCATTCAAGAGGTAGACGAAACCCGAGGTGGACTTTCTATCATTGATTATTCCTCCCCAGTAGGCGTCCGTGTAACACACGAGCCATAGCGGGTCAGATCCCTCTTGGCCTCCAAACTAGAGTCTCATATGTCGTGTCTTCTATAGATAATGCATGATGTACTTTACTGCTTGCCAATGATGTGGCCCCGGATTGGCCACGAACCTGCTCACTTGTCCCACAACATAGCAAATGTTAGGGCGTATTCCTATCATGGCATACATGAGGCTGCCGACAACAGACTGGTAGGGTATCTTCTCCATCTCATGCCATTCTGCTTCCGTGTTGGAGCTTTTGGAGGATGACAACTTGATTATTATTTTCATGGGTGTGCTAATGGGCTTGTAGTCCTCCATTCTGTAGCTCTTGAGGACTTCCATGATGTACTTAGTCTGGTTCAGTTCGATTGTTTCTACTGGTTGACTATAATAGACGGCTATTTCGAGGTAGAACTCGAGAGGACCATCATGTCCTTCATCTTGAACCTGTTACTAAGATCTGTCTTGAGCTAGTTTTACAACGCAACTGACGATAAGCAGATAATCAGTACATCCACGTACAATGCAACCAGCATGAAGTCTTGCTCATCCCTCCGCATGTAGACACTAGGATCACTCTGGCAGTGCATGAAGGTGAACCCGACCATGAAACCGCCCATCTCCTTGTATCACATCCTTTGGGACTATTTCAGCCAATGGAGTGCTTTCACCAGTTTTCAAACCTTGTCCTATGGATCTTTTACACCCTCAAGTACTTCCATTAGTACCTCTTTGTTAAGCTTCCTATAGAGGAAAGCTGTCTTGACGTCCATCTGGTGGGTCTCTACATCGTTTCTAGTAGAGATGTCCAACATGGATCTGATGGAGGTGAAGGTGACGACAGGCGCAAAGGTGTCCTCATACTCCAAGCTAGCACACGGGGATAATTCCCTTACCATAACTCTTGCCTCCTACTTGTAAATGGTACCATCCTGCTCGAACTTTGTCCATGATCCATTCTCTACAATGGATGTGAGTTTGCTATCCACTGCCTCCATCTAGTTGGCCGCATCTGGTATGTCCATAGCCTCCGCTATGGTCACAGGCTCTCCCTAACCCAAGCAAGATCAACAGAGTCTGATCCATTTTGCAATCTCATAATCGTACTTAGGCAAAGGTTTCTTGTGGCGCATACTATACCAGAGTGTTGGTGGTGCTTTAAGACTTAGTTCTTTCTGTTGCTATTGCGTTGCTTGTGATTCGTTGTTTGAAGAAGAGCCACTAGCCTCAGAGTTTGATTCAGATGCCTCGGAGGACTTAGACCGAGTGTCAGAGTCCGTCGCTGTGTTAGCCTGCATAGCCACTCTCCCTACCACATCATGAATAGGCTTTCCTGGTACCATCTACCAGTTCCTAGGCGCATGATCACCTGACTCAAGCAATACAATACACTCTCCTGATTTTGATGCATAGACAGAATCCAGTGGGCCCCCCTTTCATCAAACTCGACGTCTCAGCTCCTGATGAGCTTTGTAGCCGCTTGGTCCTACAGCCAGTGTGCCTTGTATGAGGAGTCATAACCGACCATTACACAGTTGTGAGCACGTACATCTAGTTTGCCATAATCTTCTTATTCTTGGATCTTTACCCAAGTAGTACAGCCAAAGATCCTTACGTGTGAGGCATCCTGCTTCTTCGCTGACTAAACCTCCCATGGCATCCTCAAATGCTTCTCTTGTTGCCTCTTATCATGCCTTCCGAGCGCGACTGCCGGAGTGAGATTCACAAGATAGCAAACAGTTCTTGCAGCTTCAACCCAAAAGCTAGGTGGGAGTTTGGTGTCAAGGAACATGCTTCATGTCATGCGGTGGATAGTCTGGTTCATCCGCTCGGTAGCGCCATTGCTCTAGGGGATGTAAGGTGTGGTGGTCTTGTGGTTGATGCCGTGTTGGCTCAACCAGACATTTCACGTCTCGTACTGACCACCATTATCTGTGTGTAGTACCTTCAACGTCTTGCTCGTCTATCACTTTACCATGGCAAAAAACTCTTTCAACTTCTCCTTCAATTCTCCCTTTAACCTGAGAAAGTAGATCCACATCTAGAAAATGTGGTCATCAATGAACACAAGAAATACTTACTATCAGCGTTTGAATGAGTGCGGAATGGTCCACACCCATCAGAATGAATGAAGTCCAAGATTCGTTGGAGGTGGAGTAGAGGAGCCTTGGAGTAACGAGCATGTGTAACTAAAAGGGCATCCATTGTGCCGAAGAATGATTGTTGAATCACTCAAAATGATGGAGTACATATAAAGCTAGAGCTTGGGTACGTCAGCCCTCTCACAAGCCACACCACTTAGCCATGTAGGCTAAGGCTCACACACTAGACTCCACAATCTCACAGTAGAAAGAAATTGAGCGTAGTAATCAGGCTGACCAGTCACACACAACCTAGATAGTTGGAGAATGCTCTCGTGGCTCACTCCTAGTGGTCACATAACCCACAATCCCATGAAGAATTGCCATGTGTCCATGGCTAGTACACAAGGATCTCACATCACCTAAGAAGTAAGGAGAGGTCATTTTATCCTAGTAAGCACACTCAGACAAGGCAATCATAAGACCAAGGAACTTTTTGGATCCATCAAGTGTTGAGCCAGGACCTCTTGACTTTTTCTTTTCTCAGGCTGACGAATGGATGTTGGGAAAGGAGCCATCCGGCTCAGTTTCAGGTCCACAGGAGAAAGTTCCATGAAACTACCAGATGCGTGCTCCGATCGTCAATCAAACTTCACCTTTGGAAAGATCAAGTGGCAAATTGTGTACAAACCAAGTTTCAGGCGGATCTAACAGTCGGAATGAGATATATGAATTTTCGAAGTTTCCGGGGTCATGGACCGCCGGTGTCTAGGTGACCATGGGCGATGGCTCCATGCCTTACCCTGAGAAAAGAAAAAGGGCAACAGGTCCAGGGTCAAGACCTGATGGGAGAAATATCCAAAAGGTCCTAGATTCTTGGATTGTCGTGTCAAAGTGTGCTGATAAGCAAAAAGGTACCTCTCCTCACTTTTTAGGTGAGGTGAGATCCTTGTGTGCTAGCCTTGGACACATGGCGATTCTCCATGGGATTATGGATTATGTGACCACTAGGAATGTACCATGGGAGCATTTTCTAGCTCCCTAGCTCTTGTGTGAGTGGTTAGTCTGATTGCTAGGCTGATTTCCTCTCTTGTGTGAGATTATGGACTCTAGTGTGTGAGCCTTAGCCTCCATGGCTAAGGCTCACAAGTGGTATGGCTTGTGAGAGGGCTGACATGCCCAAGCTCTAGCTCTATATTTAATCCATCATTTTGAGTGATTCAACAACCATTCTTCAGCACAACTGATACCCTTTCAGTCCCACATGCTCGCTGCTCCAAGGCTCCCTCTCTCCTCCACATCCAGCATTTGGTATCAGAGCCAAGATCTGCTTGTTTCAGCCAGCACATATTGTCACTTTGAAAGTGACAGATTAGGGTCAAACCTTGACCAAAATTGATGATCAACCACTTGATTTTCACGTTGGCAAGACAAGTTTTTCAAAGAGCCCAAACTCGCAAAGATCCAACGGTCGGATTGAGAGTTGTCCTGAAAACGAGGTCGGCTAAAGCTATACTCTTCTCTATGAGTAAGACTGTCACCTTGTGATGACCATAACTCTCTTGTTTCTTAGTCAAGTTTGAAAATAGGCCCATGCTAATTGTATTTGCATCCCATTGATTTGTTTGCGAGAAATGCCATTTACAAGCTGGCTAGTCTGAGTTGGAGTAGGAGCAGAAGAATACCCTATTTTCAAGAGGGCATATCTTTCAAAATCTCCTGTTGATGACCCTGTTTTATGGGTCGATCTGAAAGATTTTGAGCTGAATATTCCAGTGGTGGACTCAGTTGTTTCAAATTCCCAGTCTGTTTTCATCTACAGTCCATTTTCTGTCAGACAGATTTCTGGCAGATGTAGTAGCAGAAGCAGGGGTAGCGCGGCCACCCAAGGGCAGTGTTGAGCATCACCAAAGGTCGAAATGGCAGCGGCAGGCGTGGTCACTGCAGCCTTGACCTTGGAGAGGCTGGAAGGACGTTCCAATTTCACGTTTTGGAAGATCCGTACCCGCCTCCTTTAAGGAGGAGAGGGGCGTGTGGGAGGTGGTGAGCGGCGACGCGCGCGCTCCATCTCCATAGGCAAAAGGCATCATCGCAGCGCAGGTGGTGGCAGGGAAGACGCCACTGAAAGGTGCAACACATGCAAGTTCATCTACAACTGCAGCAGCGGCATATGAGGAGTGGAAGAAGAAGGAAAGGCAGGCCTAGAGGCTGCTTGTTAACACCATCTCCGACCCGCATCTTCAGTACGTGAGTGACAAGGCTACTGCAAAAGAGGAGTGGGACGCATTGTGCAAGAAGTATGAGAGTAGGGATCCTATATTTCTCACGCTTTTTGAGGAGAAGATGATGGCATTGCTAATGTAGGGTGGCGAAGGGATGGAGGCGTACTTGGACAGGGCAAAGGAGCAGGCAAAGCAGATGAAAGCAAGCGGTAACCCTGTGGAAGAGATGCGCTTCATCCTTCTCTTCGTGAGGGGACTCCCAGTAAGCTACGACACGATGTGAGAGACGTTGGAGTGCTAGCCAACTCTCGACCTCGACTTCATCTTCACACACCTGGTGCAGGTAGAACTGCATCGCAGTGTAGCAAAGCGCAATGGCAGCAGCAGTAGTTGAGCAGCATTTGTGGCCACAAGCTCAAGTAACCAGTAACAGCAACAATCTGGGTAGTAGAGAGACAAGAAGAAAGGCAAGTGCCACTACTGCAAGAAAGAGGGGCACTATAAGAAAGAGTAATTCAAGTTCAAGAGGAACCAGAAGGAGCAGCAGCAGCAGCAGCAAAAACAGCAATCTCCACAGCCGCAGCAGTAGTAGTTACCTAAGCGTCATCAGCAGCACCAGCAGTAGAACCAGACCGGCGAGCGCCATCTTGGCAACATGAATGTGGCCAAGGAGGTGCGCGACGGCTTCTTCATGGCGAAGTCTGACATGTCGCAGAAGGAGAAGGCAGATCTCGCATGGTACAAGGACTCAGGGTGTACTAAGAGCCTGACGCACCACAAGGAGAAGTTTACGCAACTACTCTCCATTCCCCCCGTGTGATTGCTTTGGGTGATGATCGGGTGATGTATGCTGAAATGATTGGGATTGTGGAGATGTGGTTGGAGACCCCGTGTGCCATTGAAGTTGGAGTGTTCCCTGTCATGCTGTATGTACCTGATGCTACGTTCAACCTTCTCTCAGTTTCCTCTCTCACCAACTCAGGACTGCGAGTCATTTTTGACGACGACTATGGCTACATCCTTGACAAGGAAACGAGAGAGGAGTTGCCCAGGTCAGTGAAGGAAGGTGACATGTACCGCCTATTGGGGCGACCAAGATCGCACGCGAGCAGAGTCTTGCAGCAGTGGTGCAGGCCACAGATGGTAAAATCTGGCATGCGCGCTACAGCCACATCGGCATGCGTGCCTTGAAGCAACTTCAAACAAATCAGAAGGTACGTGTCTTACCCACCATCTTGAACTTTGAGCAACAGTTGTACATCGGCTGTTTGGAAGGGAAGTAGCATCACGAGAAGTTCTTCAGAGGAGGGGAGTGTGCAAAGGAGGTGCTAGAGCTGGTCCACACAGACTTGTGTAGCCTGATGCAGACCCAGAGCTTGGGAGGCTCTGGGTATTTTCTTATCTTCATTGATGATTTCAGTCGTTAAACTGCTGTGTACTTCCTTTCCTTCAAGGACCGCTACTTTGACAGGTTCAACAAGTTCAAGGCAATGGTGGAGAACCAGACTGGCAAGAAGATCAAGGCGTTACATAGCAACCACGGTGGAGACTACCTCAGAAAGGAGTTCTAGGACTACCTCGCAGCAGCTGGTATCAAGGCAAAACGTACCGCGCCATACTCGCCGCAGCAGAACGGTATAGCAGAACATGCTAACTGCACCATCGTTGAGTCGGCGCGGTCCATGCTGCACGCGACTTGGCTCACATACGACTTTTGGGCTGAAGCAATGAGAACTGCGGTGTACATCAACAACCGCACTCAAACTAAGGCCCTGGAGGAGATGACACCATACGAGGCATGGTTCGGCAAGAAGCTCAGTGTGGATCATCTTCGCGTGTTTGGCAGTTTGGCACACTTGCACGTGCCGAAAGAGAAGCGGCAGAAGTGGGACGTGAAGAGCATACAGATGCTGATGATAGCCTATGACGTGGCACGGAAGGCCTATTGCCTCTACGAGAAGGATACAGGCCATGTCATCATCTCCACGGATATCACCTTCAAGGAGAGTAACGTCATTGGCACCAATATCATCTGCGAAGCAGAACCAGCGGCTGACGAGGCAGTGGGAGCAGATATCCTTCCTGACCCAGTCTCTCCTGATCCTTCCTCTACTATGACAGTGGGAGAATCACCCTATTCTCCCATGTCAGATGCAGTAGATACAACAGCATCATCGATAGAAGCAAAGGAGGAAGATGCAGTACCACCTGCAGCAGTAGTTGTGCCAGCATCACCGTGCCAACCGTCCACTAATGCTACAGTACCAGGTTGTAGGTACCCTCTTGGGATGCGTTACAAGCGTGGTGAGCGTGGTCATTTCTGGATGCTACAGAAACCAGAACAAATGAACGTCGCAGTTGCAGCAGATTCAGATGAGCCATTATCCTACAAAGAGGTCATGGCTGCACCAGATGCAGCAGATTGGGCGCAAGCTGTGCAGCAGGAGATACAGTCACAACTCGACAACGGTACATGGGAGCTCACTGAGCGTCCACCTGGACGCAAAGTGATCAAGTGGAAGTGGGTGTTCAAGAAGAAGCGGGGAGCAGATAGAAACCTGGAAAAGTACAAGGCAAGGCTAGTCGCCAAGGGCTACTCTCAATAGGAAGGCACCGACTACACAAAAACTTTTGCTCCTATTGCAAAGTTTACCTCTGTGCACATGCTCCTTTCTTATGTAGTAGCTAAGGACATCAAGATTCACCACATGGATGTCAAGACGGCATTCTTGAACGGTGACTTGGAGGAGGAGATGTACATGGAGCAGCCGGAGGGGTTCATCATGGATGGCCAGGAGCACCTGGTCTGTAAGCTGCAAAAGTCGCTGTACAGCCTCAAGCAAGCGTCGCGTGCTTGGAACTAGAAGTTGGATGCAGTGCTGCAGTGCATGGGCTTTGAGCGTAGCGAATGTGACTACATCGTGTATTACTGGCAGCATGAGCATGAGATCCGCATCATCATTGTCTATGTGGATGACATGCTCCTCCTTTCCAACAGCATATCTACAATTCACGAGTTCAAGGAGGCCATGCAAGAGCACTTCCTGATGTCTGATCTTGGGGTGGCGTCGTAGTTCCTCGGTATCTAGATCATGTGTGACCGCAAATCACGCTCTCTCTCGCTACAGCAGAGCCGCTACATCAATGATGTCTTGCAGTGGTTCGGCATGGCAGAGGTTAAACTAATCGGAACGTCGCTGGAGACGCGACAATACCTCGTGAGCTTCAATAGAGAGGCGGATGCACCTGAGCAGCAGAAGTACCAGAGCGTCGTCCGCAGTCTCATGTACCTGATGGTGGTAACCAGGTCGGACCTCGCACACGCTCTGAGCGCTGTGAGCCAGCACATGGCGAACCCCGGACCTGAGCACCATAAAGCAGTGAAGCGGAGCTTCCGCTACCTTGCTGGAATCATCAACATTAGCATCACGTATAACGGCAACGACAACAACATCATCGGGTATACAGACGCCGATTGGGCTTCAAACCCTGAGGACCGCAAGTCCATCTCTTGACATGTGTTCCTCATGAATGGTGGGGCCATCAGCTGGTGCAACAAGCGGAAGGTGGTCGTGGCCACCTCAAGCATGGTAGTTGACTACGTCTCTCTCAGCTTTGGAGCTGAGAAAGTAGTTTGGCTTCTGCGTCTCATGGCGGAGATGAGTGGGAGTGTAGCAGTTCCAGTTCCTGTTCGCATTGACAACCAGAGCGCAATCGCACTCGCCAAGAATCCTGAGCACCATGTACACACCAAACACATTGACATCGCATATCACTTCATCAGGCACATGGTGTAGGAGGATGGTATCAAGCTGGAGTTTACTCCAACGAGCAAGCAGGTCACTGGTTTTTGCACCAAGCCACTGACCCGTGAGAAGCAGCAGTTCTGCATGAAGGCATGTGGACTCAGCCCACTCTGACTCCGGCAAAGTGGGAGATTGTTTGGAAAGGAGCCATCCGGCTCAGTTTCAGGTCCACAGGAGCAAGTTCCACGAAACTACTAGAGGCCTGCTTCGATCGTCAATACGACTTCATAATTGAAAAGATCAGTTGGCAAATTGTCTACGGTTCAAGTTTCAAGCCGATCTAATGGTCGGATTGGGAGATATGAATTTTCGAAGTTTCCGGGGTCATGGACCGCCGGTGTCTAGGTGATCATGAGTGATGGCTCCATGCATTAGCCTGAGAAAAGAAAAAGGATAAGAAGTCCAGGATCAAGGCCTGAATGGTGAAATATTCAAAAAGGTCCTAGATTCTTGGATTACCTTGTCAGGGTGTGCTGACTAGGAAAAAGGTACCTCTCCTTACTTTTTAGGTGAAATGTCGCCAGGTTGGTGAAATAGGGTGATATGTACCCCTTGCTAGGGGCAACTAAGATCCCACATGGGCAGATTCTTGCAGCAGTGGTGTAGGCAATGGTGAGATGTGGCATGCGCGGAATGGCCACATAGGCATGCGCGCCTTGCATAAGCTTCAAGCAAAGCAGATGGTGCGTGACTTATCCACCATCTCCAGCTTTGAGCAGGAGTTAAGCATCGGTTGTGTGGAGGAGAAGCAACACCGCGAGGCATTATCTAGAGTAGGAAAACGTACAAAGGTGCTGGAGTTGGTCCACATAGATTTCTGTGGATCGATGCACACCCAGAGCTTTGGAGGCTCTAGGTACTTCTGAACGTTTATTGATGATTTCAGCCGTTACATTGCTGTGGACTTCTATGCTTCCAAGGACAAGTGCTTTGATATATTCAAGGACTTCAAGGCAATGGTGGAGAACCAAACCGACAAGAAGATCGAGGCGCTGCATAGTAACCGTGGTGGAGAGTACCTGAGCAAGGACTTCCACGACTACCTCGCATTAACTGGCATGAAGGCGCAGCGTACTGTACCATACTCGCAGTAGGAGAACGGTATAGCAGAACGCGCCAACCGTACCATTGTGGAGTCGGCACGCTCCATGCTACATGCGTCCTGTCTGCCTTACGACTCCTAGGCCGAAGTCGTTAGCATCAAGAAACCTAGATGAACTAAGGCCCAAGAGCAGATGATGACTTACAAGGCCTAGTGCGATAAGAAGCCAAGTGTGGGTCATCTTCACGCGTTTCGCAGCTTGGCTCACCTACACCTGTCAAAGGAGAAGCGGCAGAAGTTGGATGCAAAGAGTGCGCATATGCTGATGATCGGCTATAACGTGGTAACCAAGGCCTACTGCCTCTATGAAAGGGTTACAGGTCACGTCATCATCTCTAGGGAAGTTGTCTTCAACAAAAGCAACATCATTGGCGCCAACATCATTTGCAAAGAGGCAGCAGAACCAGCAGCTGACGAGGTCGTAGGAGCAGATATCCTTCCTAACCAAGTCTCTCTTGACCCTTCTTCTATTGTGATAGCGGGAGAACCACTCTACTCTTCCATGTGTGATGCAGCAGATATAGCAACCTCATCGACAGAAGCAGAGGAAGGAGATACACCACCACCACCACCTGCAGTTGTGCCAGCAGCACTGCGCCGGCTACGCGCTAATGCTCCAGCACTAGGTTGTAGGTACCTTCTCAGGGTGCGCTATAAGCCTGGTGAGCGTGGCCATTTCTGGATGCTGCAGAAACCAGAACAGATGAACGTCGTAATTGCAGCAGACTGTGATGAACCGATGTCATACAAAGAGGCCATGGCTGCACCACATATAGCAGATTGGACGTAAGCCGTGCAGCAACAGATAAAGTCATAGCTGGACAATGACACGTGGTAGGTGCCTAAGCGTCCACCTAGATACAAGGGGATTTAGTACAAATGGGTGTTCAAGAAGAAGCGAGGAGCAGATGGAAACCTGGGAAAATACAAGGCAAGGTTGGTTGCCAAGGGCTTCTCACAGTAAGAGGGCATCGGTTATACGGAAACCTTTGCCCCGCTTATAATGTTTTCCTCTGTGCACACACTCCTCTGTTATGCAACAGTTGAGGAATTCAATAATCACCATATGGATGTCAAGACGGCATTCTTGAATGGTGAATTGGAGGAGGAAATCTACATGGAGCAGCCAGAGGGGTTCATCGTGGATGGGCAGGAGCACCTGGTTTGCGAGCTGCACAAGTCGCTTTACGGCCTCAAGCAAGCGTCGCGTGCAGGAACCAAAAGTTGGATGCAGCGCTGCAGTGCATGGGATTCAAGCGTAGCGAGAGTGAATACATCGTCTATCATTGGCACCATGGGCATGAGATCCTCATGATCATTATCTATGTAGTTCACATGCTCCTCCTTTCCAACAGTATGTCTGCACTACAGGAGTTCAAGGAGGCCATGTAGGAGTACTTCCAGATTTTTGATCTCGGGGAGGTGTCAAACTTCCTTGGTATCCTAATCACGCATTACCGCAAATCACGCTCTCTCTCATTGCAGTAGAGTCAGTATGTAAAGGATATCTTGCAGCGGTTCGGCATGGCGGAGTGCAAATCCATCGACACGCCGCTCGGGACGCGTCAGTAACACGTGAGCTTCAGTGGAGAAATAGATACAACTGAGTGGCAGAATTACCACAGCACCGTCGGCAGTCTCATGTACCTGCTAGTGGCAACCAGGCCGGACCTCGAGCAGGCTATGGCGCTGTGAGCCCGCACATAGAAAATCCCGTACATGAGCACCAAAAGACAGTGAAGCGGATCTTCTACTACCTTGCTAGAACCATCTGTTGGATCTGGAGGAGAGAGGGAGCCTTGGAGCAGCGAACATGTGGGACTGAAAGGGCATCACTTGTGCTGAAGAATGGTTGTTGAATCACTCAAAATGATGGAGTACATATAGAGCTAGAGCTTGGGCAAGTCAGCCCTCTCACAAGCCACACCACTTGGCCATGGAGGCTAAGGTTCACACACTAGAGTCCACAATCTCACACAAGGGAGGAAATCAGCCTAACAATCAGGCTGACCAGTCACACACGACCTAAAGAGCTAGAGAATGCTCTCATGGCACACTCCAAGTGGTCACATCACCCACAAACCCATGGAGAATCGCCATGTATCCATGGCTAGCACACAATGATCTCACCTCACTTAAAAAGTAAGCAGAGGTACCTTTATCATAGTCAGCACACTATGACAAGGCAATCGTAAGACCAAGGACCTTTTTGGATATTTCTCCCATCAGGTCTTGACCCTGGACCTCTTGTCTTTTTCTTTTCTCAGGCTAAGGCATGGAGCCATCGCCCATGGCCACCCAAACATCGGCGGTCCATGATCCCTGAAACTTCGAAAATCCATATCTCCCAATCCGACCGTTGGAACGGCCTGAAACTTGGACCGTAGATAATTTGCCACCTGATCTTTCCAAAGGTGAAGACCGATCGACGATCGGAGCAGGCATCTTGAAGTTTTCTGGAACTTGCTCCTGTGGACCTGAAACAGAGCCGGACGGCTCCTTTCCCAACAATCTCCCACTTTGCCGCAGTCAGAGTGGGCTGAGTCCACATGCCTTCATGCAGAACTGCTGCTTCTCACGGGTCACTGGCTTGGTGCAGAAATCAGCGACCTGCCTGCTGGTTGGAGTAAACTCCAGCTTGATACCACCCTCCTGCAGCATGTGCCTGATGAAGTGATATGCGATGTCAATGTGCTTGGTGCGTGCATGGTGCTCAGGATTCTTAGCGAGTGCGATTGCGCTCTGGTTGTCGACATGCACAGGAACTGGAACTGCTACACTCCCACTCATCTCCGCCATGAGACACTAGAGCCAAACTGCTTCCTTGGCTCCAAAGCTGAGAGAGACGTACTCAGCTTCTGTGCTCGAGGTGGCCACGATCACCTGTCGCTTGCTGCACCAGCTGATGGCACCTCCATTCATGAGAAACACATGTCCAGAGATGGACTTGCAGGTCTCAGGATTTGAAGCCCAATCTGCATCTGTGTAGCCGATGATGCTGTTGTCGTTGCCGTTGTAGGTGATGCCGACGTTGATGGTTCCAGCAAGGTAGCGGAAGATCCGCTTCACTGCCTTCTGGTGCTCAGGTCCGGGATTCGCCATGTGCTGGCTCACAGCGGTCACAGCCTGTGCGAGGTCCGGCCTTGTTGCCACCATCAGGTACATGAGACTACCAACGGCGCTCTCGTACTTCTGCCGCTCAGCTGAATCTTCTTCTCCACTGAAGCTCACGAGGTACTGCCGCGTCTCCAGCGGCGTGCCGATGGGTTTGGCCTCTGCCATGCCGAACCGCTACAGGACGTCCTTGATGTAGCGACTCTGCTGTAGCGAAAGAGAGTGTGATTTGCGGTCACGCATGATCTGGATGCCGAGGAAGTATGACGCCTCCCCGAGATCAGACATCTGGAAGCGCTCCTGCATCGCCTCCTTGAACTCCTGCACTGCAGACATGCTGTTGGAAAGGAGGAGCATGTCATCCACATAGACAATGATTATGAGGATCTCATGCTCATGCTGCCAACGATACACGCTGTAGTCACACTCGCTGCGCTCAAACCCCATGCACTCCAACGCCGCATCCAACTTCAGGTTCCAAGCACGCGACGCTTGCTTGAGGCCGTACAGCGACTTCTGCAACTTGCAAACCAAGTGCTCCTGGTCATCCATGACGAACCCCTCCGGCTGCTGCATGTAGATCTCCTCCTCCAAGTAACCATTCAAGAATTCCGTCTTGACATCCATGTGGTGAACCTCGAAATCCTCAGCTGCTGCATAAGAGAGGAGCGTACGCACAAAGGCAAACTTTGCAACAGGGGCAAAAGGTTCTGTGTAGTCGATACCCTCCTCCTGCGAGTAGCCCTTGGCGACCAGCCTCGCCTTGTACTTTTCCAGGTTACCATCTGCTCCCCGCTTCTTCTTGAACACCCACTTGCACTTGATCACCTTACGCCCAGGTGGACGCTCAGTCAGCTCCCACGTGCCGTTGTCCAGCTGCGACTGTATCTCTTGCTGCACGGCTTGCGCCCAATCTGCTGCGTCCGGTGCAGTCATGGCCTCCTTGTATGACGTTGGCTCATCTGAATCTGCTACAACTGCGACAGTCATCTGTTCTGGTTTCTGCAGCATCTAGAAATGGCTGCGCTCACCAGGCTTGTAACGCACCCTAAGAGGGTACCTGCGACCTGGTGCTGGAGCGTTAGCGGGCGGCTGGCGCGGTGATGCTGGCACAACTGCTGCTGCTGGTGGTACTACATCTCCCTCCTCTGCTTCTGCCGATGAGGCTGCAGTATCTGCAGCATCTGACATGGGAGAGTAGAGTGATTCTCCCACTGTCACAGTAGAGGAAGGATAGGGAGAGACTGGGTCAGGAAGGATTTCTGCTCCCACTGTCTCGTCAGCTGCTGGTTCTGTTGCCTCTTCACAGATAATGTTAGTGCCGATGACGTTGCTCTCGTTGAAGACTACATCCCTAGAGATGATGACGTGGCCTGTATCCCTCTCGTAGAGGCGATAGGCCTTGCTTGCCATGTCATAGCCAATCATCAGCATCTGCGCACTCTTTGCGTCCCATTTCTGCCGCTTCTCCTTAGGCATGCGCATGTGCGCCAGGCTGCCAAATGCTCGGAGATGACCCACGCTCGGTTTCTTGCCGAACCACGCCTCGTACGGCGTCATCTGCTTCAAGGCCTTGGTTGGACTGCGGTTCTTGATGTACAACGCAGTGCTCACTGCTTCTGCTTAAAAGCCGTAGGTCAGCCGAGCCGCGTGCAGCATGGAGCGTGCCGACTCTACAATGGTACGGTTGGCGCGTTCTGCTACACCGTTCTGCTGCGGCGAGTACGGCGCGGTATGCTGCGCCTTGATGCCAGCTGCTGCGAGGTAGTCCTGGAACTCCTTGCTCAGGTACTCTCCACCGCGATCGCTGCGCAGCGCCTTGATCTTCTTCCCAGTCTGGTTCTCCACCATGGCCTTGAACTCCTTGAACCTGTCAAAGCACTGGTCCGTGGAAGGAAGGAAGTACACAGCAGTGTAACGGCTGAAATCATCAATGAAGGTCAGGAAATACCTAGAGCCTCCAAAGCTCTGGGTCTGCACCGATCCGTACAAGTCTGTGTGGACCAGCTCCAACACCTCCTTCGCACGCTCCCTTGCTCCAGAGAATGCCTCCCGGTGCTGCTTCCCCTCAAAACAGCCGATGCACAACTGCTGCTCAAAGTTAGAGATGGTAGGCAGGTCACGCACCATCTGCTTGAAGCTGCTGCAAGGCGCGCATGCCGATGTGGCCGTAGCGCGCATGCCGATGTTGCCGTAGCGCGCATGCCAGATCTCACCATCTGTCGCCTGCACCACTGCTGCAAGACTCTGCTCACGCGGGATCTTGGTCGCCCCCAGCAGGCGGTACATGTCGCCCTCCTTTACCGACCTGGCCAACTCCTCTCCTGTATCCTTGTTGAGGATGTAGCCATAGTCATCATCGAAGACGACGCGCAGTCCTATGTTTGTAAGAGAGGAGACTGAGAGGAGGTTGAATGCAGCATTAGGTACGTACAGCACGCCATGGAACACTCCCACTTCAATGCCACGCGGGGTCTCCAACCACATCTCCACCATCCCAATCCCTTCAGCATACACCATTCGATCATCACCCAAAGCGATAGGACGGGGAGGGATGGATAACAACTGCGTAAACCACTCCCTGTGGTGCGTCAGTCTCTTGCTACACTCAGAGTCTTTGTACCACGCCAGATACGCATTCTCCTTCTGCGACATGTCAGACTTCGCCATGAAGAGGCGGTCGCGCACGTCCTTGGCCACGTTCATGTTGCCAAAATGGCGCACGCCGGTCTGGTTCTGCTGCTGCTGCTGCTGACGTTGCTGTGACTGCTGTTGCTGTTGCTGTGGAGATTGCTACTTTTGCTGCTGCTGCTGCTCCTTCTGGTCCCTCTTGAACTTGAAGCACTCTTTCTTGTAGTGCCCCTCTTTCTGGAAATAATGGCACTTGCTCTTCTTCTTGCCTCTCTACTGCCCGGACTGCTGCTGCTGCTGGTTGCGTGAACCCATCGCCATGAAAGCTGCTTCACTGCTGCTGTTGCCGCCATTGCGTTTTGCGGCATTACGACGCAGTTCCACCTGCACCAAGTGTGTGCAGATGAAGTCGAGGTCGAGAGTTGGCTGGTACTCCAGCGTCTCTCGCACCGTGTCGTAGCTGGTTGGGAATCCCCTCAGCAAGAGGAGGATGAAGCGCGTCTCTTCCACAGGGTTGCCGGCCGCTCTCAGCTACTTTGCCAGCTCCTTTGCCCTGTCCTGGTACGCCTCCATCCCTTCACCACCCTGCATTTTGAGCGCCATCATCTTTTCCTCCAAAAGCATTAGGAATGCAGGATCCTTGCTCTCATACTTCTTGCACAACGTGTCCCACCCCTTGTTTGCAGTAGCCTTGTCACTCACGTATTGAAGATGCGGGTTGGAGATGGTGTTGACAAGCAACCTGTAGGCCTGCCTGTCCTTCTTCTTCCACTCCTCATATGCCGCCACTGCAGTTGTAGATGAACTTGCATCTGCTGCACCTTTCTGCGGCGTCTTCTTCGCCACCACCTCAGCTGCGGTGAAGCCTTTTGCCTGTGGAGGCGGAGCGCGCTCGTCGCCGCTCACCACCTCCCACAAGCCCCTCTCCTCCAAAAGGAGGCGGGTACGGATCTTCCAAAACGTGAAGTTGGCGCGTCCTTCCAGCCTCTCCAAGGGCTGGCCTGCTGTTACCATGCCTGCTGCTACCATTTTGAGCTTTGGTGATGCTCAACGCTGCCCTTGGGTGGCGGCGCTACCCCTGCTTCTGCTGCTGCTTCTGCAAGAAATCTGTCTAACAGAAAATGGACTGTAGATGCCAGCAGACTGGGAATCTGGAAAAACTGAGCCCACCACTAGAACATTCAGCTCAAAACCTTTCAGATCGACCCATAAAACAGGGTCATCAACAGGGGAGTTTGAAAGATATGCTCTCTTGAAAACAGAATGTACTTCTGCTCCTACTCCAACTCAGACCATCCAGCTTGTACACGGCGTTTCTCCCAAACGAATCAATGGAATACAAATATGTTTACATCAATAGAAAGCTTAGGAAAAATACTACAATTCGCATGTGCCACTTTTTAAATTTGACAAAGAAACGAGAGAGTTGTGGTCATCAAAAGGCGACAGTCTTACTCATAGAGAAGAGTGTAGCCCTGGCCGACCTCGTTTTGAGCATAACTCTCAATCCGACCGTTGGATCTTTGCGATTTTGGGCTCGTTGGAAAGCTTGTCTCCGGAACTTGAATATCCGGTGGTAGATCGTAAAATTTGGTCAAGGTTTCATCCTAACCCGTCACTCTCAAAGTGACGGCCTGTGCTGGATGAATCTGGCAGAATCTGGCTCTGATACCAAATGTTGGATCTAGAGGAGAGAGGGAGCCTTGGAGCAGCGAACATGTGGAACTAAAAGGGCATCACTTGTGCTGAAGAATGGTTGTTGAATCACTCAAAATGATGGAGTACATATAGAGCTAGAGCTTGGGCAAGTCAGCCCTCTCACAAGCCACACCACTTAGCCATGGAGGCTAAGGTTCACACACTACAGTCCACAATCTCACACAAGGGAGGAAATCAACCTAACAATCAGGCTGACCAGTCAGACACGAGCTAGAGAGCTAGAGAATGCTCTCATGGCACACTCCAAGTGGTCAAATCACCCACAAACCCATGGAGAATCGCCATCATCGAAGACGACGCGCAGTTCTGTTTTGGTTAGAGAGGAGACTGCGAGGAGGTTGAATGCAGTATCAGGTATATACAGTACATCATGGAATTCTCCCGCTTCAATGCCACGCTGGGTCTCCAATCACATATCCACAATCCCAATCCCCTCAGTATACACCACCCAATCATCACCCAAGGCAATTAGTCGGGGAGGAATGGAGTACAATGGCGTAAACCACTCCTTTTGGTACGTCAAGCTCTTGGTGCATCGTGAGTCTTTGAACCACGCCACAACTGCCTTCTCAATCTGCGACATGTCTGACTTTGCCATGAAGAGGCGGTCACGCACCTCCTTGGCCACGTCCATGTTGCCAAAGTGATACACACCGGTCTGGTTCTACAACTGCTGCTGACGCTGCTATGATTGCTGCTGCTGTGTTATGAAAGAGGCAATCCGGCTCAGTTTCAGGTCCACACGAGCGATTTCCAGGAAACTAATAGATGCCTGCTCCGATTGTTAATCCGAATTCACCATTGGAAAGATCATGTGGAAAGTTGTCTATGGTCGAGGTTTTAGCCTGATCAACGGTCCGATTGGAAGATATGAATTTTCGAAGTTTTTTGGGTCATGGACAGCCGATGTCTAAGTGACCATGGGTGATGGCTCCATGCCTTAACCTGAGAAAAGAAAAAGGCAAGAGGTCCATGCTGAAGACCTCGTGGACACATGGCGATTCTTCATGGGATTGTGGGTTATGTGACCACTAGGAGTGAGCCATAAGAGCAATCTCTAGCTCTCTAGGTTGTGTGTGACTGGTCAGCCTGATTGCTAGGATGATTCCCTCTCTTGTGTGAGATTGTGGAGACAAGTGTGTGAGCCTTAGCCTCCATGGCTAAGTAGTGTGGCTTGTGTAAGGGCTGACTTGCCTTAGCTCTAGCTCTATATGTACTTCATCATTTTGAGTGAATAAAAAACCATTCTTTAGCACAACTGATGTCCTTTGAATCCCACATGTTTGCTGCTCCAAGGCTCCCTCTCTTGTCCAGATCGAATATTTTGATATTAGAGCCAAATTCTGGTAGTATAAGCCAGTACAAGATTTTTCTTTGAGAGTGACAAGTTATGTTCAAACATTGACCAAAAAAATAATCACTAGATGGACAATTGCAGGAAACAACCTTTCCAAAGAGTCCAAGATTATGAAGATCCAACACTCGGATTGAGAGATATGCTCAAAACGAGGTCAATGAGGACTACATTGTTCTCTTTGAGTAAGACGGTCACCTTGTGATGACCTTAACTCTCTCGTTTCTTTGTCAAATTTCAAAAGTGGCACATGTGAATTGTAATAGTTTTCCTCAGTTTTCCATTGGTGTAACAATATCTATATTCCGTTGAATCGTTTGGGAGAAACGCTCTTTACAAGCGAGCTGATCTGAGTTGGAATAGGAGCAGGAGCATACCATGTTTTTAAGAGGGCATATCTTTCAAAATCCCCTGTTAATGATCCTGTTTTATGGGTCGATCTGAAATGTTTTGAGCTGAGTTTTCAAATGGTGGGCACAAGTTTTCCGAATTCCTAGTCTGCTAGCATCTACTGTCAATTTTATTTCACATAGATTTTTGGCAAAAATAGTACCAGACGTAGGGGTAGCGCCGCTACCCAAGGGTAGCGCTGACCATTACCAAGGCTCAAAATGGTAGTAGCAGGCGTGACAACAGTCCAGCCTTTGGAAAGGCTTGAGGGGTGTGCCAACTTCACGTTTTGAAAGATCTGTAACCGCCTCCTTTTGCAGGAGAGGGAACTGTGAGAGGTGGTGAGCGGCGATGAGTAAGCTCCAGATCCGCAAGGAACAGGCATCACTGCACCACAAGTGGTGGCAGGGATGACACCGCGGAGGGATGTAGCCACTACAGGTTCATGTGAAGCTATACCAATGGTACATGACAAATAGAAGAAGAAGGACAGGCAAGACGAGTGATTGCTTGTCAACACCATCTCCAACCCGCATCTTCAGTACGTGAGTAACAAGGCTACTTCAAAGGAGGGATGGGACACGTTGTACAAGAAATATAAGAGCAAGGACCTTGTAGTCCTCATGCTTTTGGAGGAGACGATGATGGCGCTGAAAATGCTGGGTGGTGAAGGGGTGGGGGCGTACCTAGACAAGACAAAGGAGCTGGCAAAGGAGCTGAGAGCAGCCGGAAGTCCTATGGAGAGACACGATTCATCCTCCCAACTAGCTACGACACGGTGTGAGAGACGTTGGAGTGCTAGCCAGATCTTGACCTCGACTTCATCTACACACACCAGATGTAGGTGGAACTGCGTCGTAATGCAGGAAAACGTGATGGCGGCGACAGCAGTGAAGCGGCTTTTGTGGCCACGAGCTCACGTAACCAGCAATAACGACAGTTTTGTGGGTAGAAAAGAGGCAAGAAAAAGGGCAAGTGCCACTACTGCCAGAACGAGGGATGCTACACGAAAGAGTATTCCAAGTTGAAGAGGGACCAAAAGGAGCACCAGCAACAGCAGCAAAAGCAGCAGTCTCCACAACAGCAGTAGCAGTAGTCAGAGCAGTGTTATTAGCAGTAGCACAACCAGTCCGGCGTGCGTCACTTTGGTAATATGAACGTGGCCAAGGAGATGCGCGACCGCGTCTTCATGGCAATACAAGACATGTCACAGATGGAGAAGGCAAACCTGACGTGGTACAAACACTCAGGATGCAACAAGAGCCTTATGCACCACAAGGAGTGGTTTACGGAGCTTCGCTCCATTCCCCCTTGACCGATTGCTTTTGCTAATAATCAGTTGGTGTATGCCGAGGGGATTGGGATTATAGAGATGTGGTTGGAGACCCTGCGCGGCATTGAAGGGGAAGTGTTCCATGGCGTGCTGTACGTACCTAATGCTGTTTAAACCTCCTCTCAGTCTTCTCTCAAACCAACAGTGGACTACACATCATTTTCGATGACGAAAGACTACATCCTCGACAAGGAAACTGGAGAAGAGTTGGCCGGGTTGGTGGAGGGCGACATGTACCGCCTGCTGGGGGCAACTAAGATCCCACGTGAGTAGAGTCTTGCAGCAGTGGTACAGGCAATGGATGGTGATATCTGGCATGTGCGCTATGGAAACATCTGCATGTGCGCCTTGTAGTATCTTCAAGCAAAGGAGATGGTGCATGACTTATCCACCATCTGCAACTTTGACTAGCATTTACGCATTGGTTGTCTGGGGGGGAAGCAGCATTTGGCGCTTGGCAGAGGCACTACGTAGCGATCGTGGCAGAGAGTACCTGAGCAAGGATTTCCAAGACTACCTCGCAGCTACTGGCATCAAGGTAAAGCATACTTGGCCATACTCCTTACAGCAGAACGATATAGTAGAATGTGCCAACCGCACCATTGTGGGGTCATTACGCTCCATGCTGCATGCGGCTCGACTGACTTACGAATTTTGAGCCAAAGCCGTGAACACTACAGTCTACATATAAAACCACAGTCCAACTAAGGCCCTGGAGCAGATGACACCGTACAAGGCATGGTTCGGTAAGAAGCCAAGTGTGGGTCACCTTCGCACATTTGCCACCTTGGCACACATGCACGTACCAAACAAGAAGTGGTAGAAGTGGGATGAACAGAGTGCGCAGATGCTGATGATCGGCTATGACATGACAAGCAAGACCTATGGCCTTTACAAGAGGGATACACGCCACGTCATCATCTCCAGGGATATCGTCTTCAACTCAAGCAATGCTATTGACACCAACATCATCTACGAAGAGGCAATACAACCAACAGCTCAGAAAAAGTGGAAGCAAATACCCTTCCTCACCCAGTCTCTCCTGACCCTTCTTCTATAGTGACAGTGGGAGATCGACTCTACTCTCCCATGTCTAATGTGGCACATACAACGGCCTCATTGGCACAAGCAGAGAAAGGAGATACACCACCACCAGTGGTTCTAGTTGTGCTAGTAGCATCGCGCTAGCCACTTGCTAATGCTCCAGCACCATGTCGCAGGTACTCTCTTAAGGTGCGTTATAAGCCTGGTGAGAACGGCCATCTTAGGATGCTGCACAAACCAGAATATATAAACGTCATATTTGTAGCTGACTGTGATGAGCCGCTACCATACAAGGAGGTCATGGCAGCACCACATGTAGTAGATTGGGCGCAAGCCGTGTACCAAGAGATACAATCACAGCTGGACAACGGCACGTGAGAGCTAATTGAGCATCCACCTGGATGCAAGGTGATCAAGTACAAATGGGTGTTCAAGAAGAAGCGGAGAGTAGATGGCAACCTGGAAAAATACAAGACAAGACTGGTCGCCAAGGGCTACTCACAATAGGGGGGCATCGACTACACAGAAACCTTTGCCCCTAATACAAAGGTGACCTATATGCACACACTCCTCTCTTATGTAGGAGCTAAGGACTTCAAGATTCACCACATGGATGTCAAGACATTCTTGAATGGTAACTTGCAGGAGAAATTGTACATGGAATAGCTGCAGGAGTTCGTCATGGATGGCCAAGAGCACTTGGTTTGTAAGCTGTAGAAGTTGCTGTACTGCCTCAAGCAAGCGTCGCGTGCTTGGAACCAAAAGTTGGATGCGGCGCTGCCGTAGATGGGGTTTGAGTGTAGCGAGTGTGGCTACAGTGTCTATCGCTCGCAGCATGGATATGAGATCCTCATGATCATTGTCAATGTGGATGACATGCTCCTTCTTTCTAATAGCATATGTACACTGTAGGAGTTTGAGGAGTCCATGCAGAAGCGCTTCCTGATGTCTGATCTCGGGGAGGCGTCATACTTCCTTGACATCCAGATCACGCGTGACCGCAAATCACGCTCTCTCTCACTACAGCAGATTCGCTGTGTCAAGGGTGTCTTGCAGCGGTTCGGCATGGCAGAGGCCAAATCCATCAGCACGCCGCTAGAGACGCGGGAGTACCTCGTGAGCTTCAGTGGAGAAGCGGATGTAGTTGAGCAGTAGAATTACCAGAGCACCGTCGGCAGTCTCATGTACCTGATGGTGGCAACCAGGCTGGACCTCGCACAGGCTGTGAGCACATTGAGTCAGCACATGGCAAATCCTGGACCTAAGTACAAGGATGCATTAAAGCGCATCTTTCGCTACCTTGCCTGAACCATCAACATCGGCATGACCCACAACGTCAATGACAACAACATCATCGGCTACACGGACGTAGAATGGTCTTCAAACTCTAAGGACTGCAAGTCCATCTTTGGACATGTGTTCCTAATGAATGGCGGGACCATCAGCAGGTGCAGCAAGCGGCAAGAAGTCATGGCCACCTCAAGCACAGAATGTGAGTACACCTTTCAGCTTTTGAGCCAAGGAAATTTTGGCTTAAGCGTCTCATGGTGGAGATGCGTGGGAGTACAGTAGTTCTAGTTCTCATGCGCGTCGACAACCAGAGTGCAATCGCACTCGCCAAGAGCCCCGAGCACCATGCACACAACGGACACTTCAACATCATCTATCACTTCATCAGACACATGGTATAGGAGGGTGCTATCAAGCGGGCGTTTACTCCAACCAGGAAGCAGATCATTAATTTTTGCAGCAAGCCAGTGACCCGTGGGAAGTAGTAGTATTGCATGAAGGCATGTGGAGTGAGCTCACTCTGACTGCGGCAAAGTGGGCGATTATTGGGAAAGAAGCCATCCAACTCAGTTTTAGGTCCACAAGAGCAAGTTCCAGGAAACTACCAGATGCCTACTCCGATCGTCACCATTGGAAAAATCAGGTGGCAAATTGCCTACGGTCCAACGCTTCTTCTCTCCTCCAGCTGGAAGAGAGAAGGAGACTTGGAGCAACGAGCAAGTGGGACCGAAAGGACATCTATTCTATTGAAGAATGGTTATTGAATCACTCGAAATGATGGAGTACATATAGAGCTAGAGCCCTCTCACAAGCCACACCACGTAGCCATGAAGGCTAAGGCTTACACACTAGAGTCGACAATCTCACACAAGAGAGGAAATCAGCCTAGTAATCAGGCTGAACACTCACAGAGAATCTAGAGAGCTACAGAATGCTCTCATGGCTTACTCCTTGTGGTCACATAACCCAGAATCCCATGGAGAATCACTATGTGTCCATGACTAGCACAGAAGGATCTCAACTTACCTAAAAAGTAAGGAGAGGTACATTTATCCTAGTCAACACACTCTGACAAGGCAATCCTAAGACCAAGGACCTTTTTGGATATTTCTCCCATCAGGTCTTGAGCCTGAACCTGTTGCCATTTTCTTTTCTCAGGCTAAGGCATGGAGCTGTCACCCATGGTCACCCAGACATCGGCGGTCGATGATCCTGGAGACTTATGAAACTCATATCTCCCAATCCAACTGTTGTATCGGCCTGACACTTGGACCGTAGATAATTTGTTTCCTGTTCTTTCCAATGGTGAGGTCAAGTTGATGATCAGAGTAGGCATCAGGTAGTTTCTTAGAACTTGGTCCTATGGACCTGAAACTAAGTCGGATGGCCCCTTTTCCAACAAGATTGCTACCGCAAGTTGCCCATTATGCTCAAAGAACTTTCTTTTTGCCTTGCCTTGGAGGCATGTCTCACACAACTTCTTGTACTTTTCCTCATCCTTGGCCTTGCACCCTCCATTCCATGAACCACCTTGTATTGCTGCATAGCTTGGAATGTGCTACTTGTCTCGTGGGAAAAGCGGATGTGCCATATCTTAGCATTGATATCTTTGATGGAGTTAGCCATCATGGTGACAGCATCACGTGCAATATTAAGCTTAAGAGACTTGGACTCTTCAAGTATTGCATATCCTTCACTTGTACTCTCGAGGAGATTGGTCCGTAGTACGTAGATCTCATCAACTCTTCCGACCTGTGTGGTAAGACTCTTTGGGATAGGAGATCTTGATGTCCTTGTTCTTCAAAATCACAATCTCTTCTTCCATAAAGACGACCGTCATATCGTGGTCCATGATATTGAACACAAATAAGAGGTTTGCCGCAAAAGACGACATGTAGATAATGTTCACCACTTTCAACTCTTTTTCAACATCGTTCATGTAAATGCTCATTTACTCATCTCCCTCGTCTAATGTATGGACAAGGATACCGTTGGCACGCCTGAAGCAACGTTTGGTATCCCCAATGGAGATGAACCCATTTTTCTCCTTTGAAGAGTGGTGGTTCGTACTAGAGTCAAGTCCATAGGCTCCATGCTTGAGTAGTACCGCTCTCTTGGTTTTTGGCACACTCTTAGCCATCATGTTTATCAACTCCCTTTTACGCTTTCCTTTGCTCTTGTTCTTACCACCATGATCTCCATTTTACTTCTTAGGAGACCTACACTTCCATGCGCAGTATCCACGCTTGCCACTATTATGACATTTCCTAGGACGCTTTGCACCCTTTCCATTGCCACCATTGTCCCTCCCTCTACCGCCACTGCTTATATTGCCACTCTTACCAAAAGATGAGTATTTGCCACAGCCACCATACTGTGTAGCATAGGGTGAAACTGGCAATGAGGCTAATGCCTCATTGCCAATGCAATGCATGGCCTCGTTGTACACCTAATTGGAAACTGCCGCGTACGTCAAGTCTTCCTCCTTCTAACCGCCAAATATGGTGATCAGAGGAATTCAGTTTTCAGGTAGCGCCACAAGGAGTATCATGACGTGCATGTTGGTATTGATTTCCATGTTCATTTGGATCACTTACTACACTGGTCCTTCAAACTGCAATAGGAAGTCCGGAATCGACTCTTCCTTGCTCACCCTCCTTAAAATCAGTTTTTGAAGGATGAAAAGTTGATTTACAAGCTTTCTAGAAGCCTTTCTTGCATATGTGATGCCTTGGAGTGTTGGAACTGGAGGAGAGAGGGAGCCTTTGAGCAGTGAGCATATGGGACTAAAAGGGCATCAGTTGTGCTAAAGAATGGTTGTTGAATCACTCAAAATGATGCAGTACATATAGAGCTAGAGTTTGGGCATGTCAGCCCTCTCACAAACCATGCCATTTAGCCATGGAGGCTAAGGCTCACACACTAGAGTCCATAATCTCACACAACAGAGGAAATCAACCTAGCAATCAGGCTGACCACTCACACACGACCTAGAGAGCTAGAAAATGCTCTAATGGCACACTCCTAGTGGTCACATAATCCACAATCCCATGGAGAATTGCCATGTGTCCATGGCTAGCACACAAGGATCTCACCTCACCTAAAAAGTAAGGAGAGGTACCTTTTTCCTAGTCAGCACACTCTGACAAGGCAATCCAAGAACCTAGGAGTTTTTTGGATATTTCTCCCATCAGGTCTTGACCCTGGACCTCTTGCGCTTTTTCTTTTCTGAAGCTAAGGCATGGAACCATCGCCCATGGTCACCCAGACACCGGCGGTCGATGATCCCAGAAACTTCAAAAAATAATATCTCCCAATCCGATAATTAGATCGGCCTGAAACTTGGACCTTAGACAAGTTACCACATCATCTTTCCTATGGTGAAGTCGGATTGACAACCGCGGTAGACATCTGGTAGTTTCCTGGAACTTGCTTTTGTGGACCTGAAACTGAGCCGGATGGCTCTTTTCCCAGCAATCTCCCACTTTGCCGCAGTTAGAGTGGGCTGAGTCCACATGCCTTCATGCAGAGTTGCTACTTCTCACGGATCACTGGTTTGGACAATAGTGTGTGAGCCTTAGCCTCCATGGCTAAGTGGTATGGCTTATAAGGGGGTTGCCTTACCCAAGCTCTAGCTTTATATGTACTACATTATTTTCAGTGAGTAAATAACTTTTAGTAGCAAAAATCATGCCCTTTCAGTCTGACATCATTGCTATTCCAAGGGTACATCTTTCCTCTAGTTCCAATATGTCTCCTAGTTCGAATACTACGAGCCGATAGCAAGTAGCATTGTGTCGGCCTTGTTTTCTAATTTTTTGTCTCAAGCTGGTTGACACTTCACGACTTTCATTGATAACCACAGTTGTAAGATGTGGATCTAGTTACGCAAGACAAAGGGAGATGTGAATTGTCATAAAGGGACAATTAATATTGTTTCCTTTGTCTGTCCGGACAAGGTCCACTTATCATTACTTTTGCTCTAAGATTTTATTGCCATGATATAGAGTAGACTAGTTAGAAAGTTAAGGTACTATCCTGAAAGAATGGTGGTGAGTATGAGGCATACAAAGATTGGTTGAGCCAACATCGTATCAACAACCAGACCACCACGTCCTATACCTCTGATACAAATGGCATTACCAAGCAGATGAATAAAAATATTCTCAGCATGAAATAAAACATATCCTTTAAAGCCAAGCTCCTACCTCACTTGGGGAATTAAGGTACAAGAACTACTTTCTACATTACGAATCTTACTCTAGCTACCACATTTGAAAGATATAGTAAGAAACACCAAGAGAAGTAGCAAAGGATGCCACAGGAGGTTTGGTTGAGAAAGAAGCCAGAACCCCCACACTTGTGGGTTTTTGGCTGCACTACTTGCGCAACAAACAGGAGAAAGAAGTGGTCAACAAGAAACATATTCTTGCAAGAGTGTAATAGTCAGCTATGACACTGTACACAAGGCATATATGCTTTGGGACCAAGCAGCTAGAAGGCTCATTAGGAGCTGAGACATCGAGTTCAATGAGAGGACACTCGGCAAGGAGAAACTATTGGATCCTTTCCATGCTCCAAATCACGAGAGGGTTGAGTTGCTCAAATCAGGTGAAAAAGTACCTCAGAGCTAGCAAATGATGCCGGTGAAGTAGGACGATGGTGTAGGAAGAAGAGTGGCTATGTAGGCTGATATAGCAATGGACTCTGATACTGTCTTAGTCGTTCGAGGCCTCTGAGTCCAACACTGAGGCTGGTGGATCCTCTTTAGAAAACATATCATCTCCACCACAGTCATCATCCAAATAAGACCAACAAAAGCAGCTCATCCTCCAGACACATTAGCCACACTTTGATGTAGCATGCACTACAAGAAAATCTCTGTCAAAGTATAATGCTAAGAATGACAAATGGACCAGACTCCGCTGGTCCTGCTTTGCTCACATATTTGGAAAAGGGTCATCTAGCTAAGTTTCATGTCCACATGAGCAAGTTTCATAAAACTACCAAATATTTACTCCAATTTTCACTCAAACGTCTGCACCGGAAAGGTTATGTGGTAAAACTATATAAGGTCTAGGTTTCCATCCGAACCAATAGTCGGATTAAGAGACATGATTTTTTTTATGTTTCTGGGATCATCAACCGCTAGTGTTTGGATGAATATGGGTGATGCCTCCATGTCTTAGCATGAGAAAAGAAAAAGGTAAGAGGTCCAGGGTAAAGACCTGATGCGAGAATATCCAAAAAGGCCCTTGATTTTAGGATTTCCTTGTCAAACTATACTCACTAGGAAAAAGGTACGTCTCCTTGCTCCTTACGTGATGTTAGATCATTGTGTACTAGCCATGGATACATGGCGATTCTCCATGGAATTGTGGGTTTTGTGACTACTACGAGTGTGTCAAGTGAGTGGATCCTAGCTCTCTAGGTCGTTTGTGATTGGTTAATGTGATTGCTAGGCTGATGTTGTCTCTTGTGTGAGATTGTGGACTCTAGTGTATGAGCCTTAGCCTCCATGGCTGAGTGATATGGCTTATGAGAGTGCTGACTTGCCCAAGCTCTTACTCTATATATACCCCATCAGTTTTAGTGAATTAATAATTATTCCTTAGCACAACTGATGCTTTTCTGTCCCACATGCTTGTTGCTCTAATGCTACCGTTCTCCTCCAAATCCAACACTTCGTTTCACAACTGGATTTTTCTCTTTTAAGCAAATACAGACTAACACTTTGAGAGTGACATGTTAGGGTCAAATCTTGACCCAATTTGAAATTTAATCAATTGATCTTGAATTTTAAAAGACATGCTTTTCAACGAGCCCAATATCAAAAAGATCCATCAAGTGTTTGTAAACTTATGCTCAAAACCAGGTCGGCCAGAGCTACTCTCGGGGCAAGACAATCACCATGTTATGACCAAAACTGTGCCATTTCTTGCTGAACTAAAAATGATTTCGCATGTAAATGAGATTTGTTTCCTCAGATTTCCATTTGTGTAAAACTATTTTCATTCTATTCATGCGTTTTGGAAAAAGAATGTTTATAAGTTGGTTGTTCTGAGCTTGAATAGGAGCAGTAGCAAACCGTATTTTCAAAAGGGCATATCTTTGAAAGTGTCCTTGTTCATGACCCTATTTTATGGTCCATTTGAAAGGTTTTCTACTGAATATTTGAGAGGTGGATTTGGTTTTCCTAAATTCCCATTTCGCTGGTCTGTAAATGAATTTTCTATTAGATTCATTTCTCGCAGTCGTAGCAACAGAAATAGAGGTACAACCGTCATTCAAGGAGAGCGTTAAGTATCACTTAGTGATACTTAAGGCTCCAAATGGCAGCACAGGTCTCATGACGGTAGTTCAACCTTTGTAGACGTCATAGGGACATCCAAACCTGATGTTTGGGAAAATCCGTATCCGCCTTCTTTTGGAGAAAAGGAACTTGTGGGAGGTGGTGAGCAGCGACGAACCTGTTGGATCTGGAGGAGAGAGGGAACCTTGGAGCAGCGAGCATGTGGGACTGAAAGGGCATCATTTGTACTGAAGAATGGTTGTTGAATCACTTAAAATGATGGTGTACATATAGAGCTAGAGCATGGGCAAGTCAGCCCTCTCACAAGCCACACCACTTCGCCATGGAGGCCAAGGCTCACACACTAGAGTCCACAATATCAAACAAGAGAGGAAATCAGCCTAGCAATCAGGTTGACAAGTCACACACAACTTAGAGAGCTACAGAATGCTCACATGGCTCACTCCTAGTTCTCACAAAATCCACAATCCCATGGCGATTTGCCATGTATCCATGGCTAGCACACAAGGATCTCACCTTACCTAAAAAGTCAGGAGAGGTACTTTTATCGTAGTCAATACACTCTGACAAGGCAATCCTAAGACCAAGGACCTTTTTTGGATATTTTTTTCATCAGGTCTTGACCCTGGACCTCTTGCCTTTTTTCTTTTCTTGGGCTAAGGCATGGAGCCATCACCCATGATCACCCAGACAACAGCACTCCATGACATAGGAAACTTTTAAGATTCATATCTCCCAATCCGACTGTTGGATTGGCCTGAAACTTGCACCGTAGACAATCAGCCACCTGATATTTCAAATGGTATAGACGGAATGATAATCGGACTAGGCACCTGCTAGTTTCCTAGAACTTGCTCCTGTGTACCTGAAACTAAGCCGGATGGGCCTATATCCAACTATATCCCACTTTGCCACAACCAGAGTGGGCTGAGTCCACATGCCTTCATGCAGAACTGCTGCTTCTCACAAGTCACTGGCTTGGTGCAGAAATCAGCAACTTGCTTGCTGGTTGGAGTGTACTCCACCCTGATAGCACCCTCCTGCACCATGTGCCTGATGAAATGATATGCAATGTCAATGTGCTTGGTGCGTGCATGGTGCTCAGGATTCTTGGCGAGTGGGATTGTGCTCTGGTTGTCGATGCGCACAGGGACTGGAACTGCTACACTCCCACTCATCTGTGCCATGAGACATTGAAGCCAAACTGCTTCCTTTGTTCCAAAGCTGAGAGAGACGTACTCAGCTTCTGTGCTAAAGATGGCCACAACCACCTGCCGCTTGCTGCACTAGCTGATAGCCCCGCCATTTATGAGGAACACATGTTGAGAGATGGACTTGCGGTCCTCAGGGTTTGAAGCCCAATATTTGTCTGTGTAGCCGATGACGATGTTGTCCTTGCCGTTGTAGGTGATGCCAATGTTGATGATTCCAACAAGGTAGCGAAAGATTCGCTTCACTGCTTACTGGTGCTCAGGTCTAGGATTAGCCATGTACTTTGTCACAACGCTTACAACCTGTTCGAGGTCCGGCCTGGTTTCCACCATCAGGTACATGAGACTACTGACAGTGATCTGGTACTTATGCCGCTCATCTGCATGTGCTCCATTGAAACTCAAGAGGTACTACCGCGTCTCAAGCGGCGTAGCGATGGGTTTTATCTCTGCCATGCCGAACCGCTGCAAGACATCCTTGATGGAGCGACTCTATTGTAGCGAGAGAGAGCGTCATTTACGGTCACGCGTGATCTAGATGCTGAGGAAGTATGACGCCTCCCCGAGATCAGACATTTAGAAGTGATCTTGCATGGCCTCCTTGAACTCCTGTAGTGCAAACATACGATTGGAAAGAAGGAGCATGTTATCTACATAGACGATGATGATGAGTACCTCATGACCATGTAGCCAGCAATAGATGCTATAGTCACACTCGCTGCGCTCAAACCCAATGCACTTCAGCGCTACATCCAAATTCTAGTTCCAAGCATGTGACGCTTACTTCATACCGTACAACGAGTTCTACAGCTTGCAAACCAGGTGCTCTCGGCCATCCATGACGAACCCATCCGGCTACTCCATATAGATTTCCTCCTCCAAGTCACCATTCAAGAATACCGTCTTGACATCCATGTGGTGAATCTCAAAGTCCTTAGCTGCTGCATACAAGAAGAGCGTGCGCACGGAGGCAAACTTTGCAATAGGGGCATAGGTTTCTGTTGAATCAATACCCTCTTACTGTGAGTAGCCCTTGGCAACCAGCCTTGCCTTGTACTTTTCCAGGTTGCCATCTTCTCCTCGCTTCTTCTTGAACACCCACTTACACTTGGTCACCTTACGTCTAGGTGGACACTCAGTCAGCTCCCACGTGCCGTTGTCGAGCTGTGATTGTATGTCTTGCTGTACAGCTTGCACCCAAGCTGCTGCATCTGGTACAATCATCACCTCCTTGTATGACAATGGCTCATTTGAATCTACTGTAACTGCAACGTTCATCTGTTCTGGTTTCTGTAGCATCCTGAAACGGCTGCGCTCACCTGGCTTGTAACGCACCCTGAGAGGGTACCTGCGACCTCGTGCTGGAGTTAACGGGCACCTGGCGTGGTACTGCTGGCACAATTGCTACAACTGGTGGTGCTACATCTCCTTCCTTTGCTTCTGCCGATGAGGCCGCTGTATCTGTTGGATCAGACATGGGAGAGTAGAGTGGTTCTCCCACTGTAACAGTAGAAGAAAGGTCAGGAGAGACAAAGTCAGGGAGAGTGTCTTCTCCCACTGCTTTGTGGGCTACTGGTTCTGTTGCCTCTTTGCAGATGATGTTGGTGCCGATGACGTTATTTACATTGAAAACAGCTTCCCATGAGATGATGAGGTGGCCAGTATCCGTCTCATACAGGCGATATGCCTTGCTTGCTACGGCATAGCCAATCATCAGTATCTACGCACTGTTCGCATCCCATTTTTGCCGTTTCTCCTTGGGCACGTGCATGTACGCCAAGCTGCCATATGCACGGAAGTGGTCCATGCTCGGGATTTTGCCAAATCATGCCTCATACAGCGTCATCTACTGCAACTCCTTGGTTGGACAGCGGTTCTTGATGTACACTGCAGTGCTTTGTGCTTTGGCCCAGAAGTCATAGGTGAGCCGAGTCACATGCAGCATGGAGCGCGCTGACTCAACCATGGTGCGGCTGGAGTGTTCTGCTATGCCATTCGGCTATGGCAAATATGACACGGTATGCTATGCCTTGATGCCTGCTGCTGCAAGGTTGTCCTAGAACTCCTTGCTCAGGTACTCTTTCATGGTCGTTGCGCAACGCCTTTATCTTCTTGCCAGTCTGGTTCTCCACCATTGCCTTGAGCTCCTAGAACCTGACAAAGCACTGGTCCTTGGAGGAAACGAAGTATATAGCAGTGTAACGGCTGAAATCATCAATGAAGGTGAGAAAATACCTAGAGCCTTCAAAGCTCTGTGTCTGCATTGGACCACACAAGTCTGTGTGGACCAGCTCCACAACCTCCTTCGCGTGCTCCCCTGCTCCTGAGAATGCCTCGTGATGCTGCTTCCCCTCCAAAGAGCCGATGCAAAACTACTACTCAAAGTTAGAGATGGTGGGCAAGTCACACACCATCTGCTTTGTTTGAAGTTGTTGCAAGGCGCGCATGCCGATGTATCCGTAGCGCGCATGCTAGATTGTGCCATCTATGGCGTGCACCAATGCTGCAAGACTTTGCTCACGCGGGATCTTGGTTGGCCCCAACAGGCGGTACATGTCACCTTCCTTCACCGACCGGGCCAACTCCTCTCCCGTTTCCTTGTCGAGGATGTAGCCATAGTCATCATCAAAGACGACTTGTAGTCCTACGTTGTTGAGAGAGGACACTGAGAGAATGTTGAATGCAGTATCAGGTACATACAACACGCCATGGAATACTCCCACTTCAATGCCACGCGGGATCTCCAACCACATGTCCACAATCCCAATCCCCTCAGCATACACCATCCGATCATCATCCAAAGTAATCGGTCGGGGAGGAATGGAGAGCTGCTGCGTAAACCACTCCTTGTGGTATGTCACGCTCTTGGTACATCCTGAGTCCTTGTATCATGCGAGATCCGCCTTCTCCACCTATGACATATCAGACTTTGCCATGAAGAGGCGGTCGCACACCTTCATTGCCACGTTCATGTTGCCAAAGTACTCCAACCTGATTCTGCTGCTGCTGTTTCTACTACTGTTGACGTTGCTGTGACTACTAGTGCTGCTTTTGTGGAGGCTTTTGCTTTTGCTACTGCTGTTGCTCCTTCTAGTCCCTCTTGAGCTTGTAACACTCCTTTTTGTAGTTTCCCTCCTTTCGGCAATAGTGGCATTTGCCTTTTTCCTTGTCTCTCTGCTGTCCAGACTGCTTCTGTTACTAGTTTCGTGAGTTGGTGGCCACAAAAGCTGCTTCACTGCTACCACCGCCATTACGCTTTGGTGCATTGCAACGCAATTGCACCCACACCAGGTGTGAACAGATGAAGTCGAGATCGAGACTTGACAGGCACTCTAGCGTCTCTCTCACCGTGTCGTAGCTGGTTGGGAGTCCCCTCAATAAGAGGATGATGAAGCGCGTCTCTTCCACAGGGTTACCGGCTGCTCTCAGCTGCTTCGCCAGCTCCTTTGCCCTGTCCAGGTTTTGCCTCCATCCCTTCACCACCTTGCATTTTTAGTGCCATCATCTTCTCCAAAAGCATGAGGAATGCAGGATCCTTTCTCTCGTACTTCTTGCACAACATGTCCCGGCCCTCCTTTGCAGTAGCCTTGTCACTCATATACTGAAGATGCGCGTTGGAGATGGTGCTGACAAGCAACCTCTAGGCTTGCCTGTCCTTCTTCTTCCACTCCTCATAGGTCGCTGGTGTAGTCGCAGATGACCCTGCATCGGTGGCACCCCTTTGCGGCATCGTCCCTGCCACCAATTCTGCTGTGATGATGCCTGTTGCTTGCGGGTTTCGAGCTGATTCGTCGCCGCTCACCACCTCCCACAAGCCCCTCTCCTCCAAAAGGAGGCGGATACGGATCTTCCAAAATGTGAAGTTGGTGCATTCCTCCTGTCAGCAAATTGTAGATGGCAAGAGAGACGTTTGAGGAATTCCTGCACGCATGAGCAACAGCTCAACAGGTTGGGCACGGTCCGAAGGATGAGCGCTGCTGGAAACTTGGTGAGATCATCAGGACTGGACATGGTGCATATGCACGAGCGCTGAGGGAAGTAACTAGCAATGTCAAAGCATGATAGAGGCATAAGGATGGATTGGTGGTGGCAGTGCCGAGGTAGAGTCCGCGAGGCCGTAGCGCCGAGGCACGGGCCGCTAGAAAGCAAGGGCTGCAATGACGAAGCGCGGGCCGAAAAAAAGAGATAACATTGATGAACAAGGGCCGCAGTGTAGACATACGGGATGAGAGCGCAGTCATGATGAAAGTGCCATATCGTCAGGGTGCCAGTACGGAAGTCAGTTGGTTCAGCTTGCCGCTACGCATGTGCACGAGCTGGCGGATCAACCAAGTCTATGTGCCTTGATACATCTGAGCGGGCTACACGGATGTGAGCGGAAATGAAGGCAATGGGGAACAACAGGAACTGGTGGCGGGCCGAAAGGCCGAGCCGGAGGAGGGGCAGGGTAGAAGCCCGGGCCGAAGGGAAAGCCATAACTGATTGATGAATGACCATAAAGGGTAACAGATACAAGGTCAGGTACTCTCCTAAGAACTACTGCTGAGCCTAACATAGGGATGCCCCCAGCTATAGTGGGCGAAAAGAGAGGCGGTGCCGAAGGCATGCTAGCATCTTGCTACATCTTGGATTTGTGGAGCAACTCCTTGTGCTGGAGCCGATCGTGACCAGTTTCCTGGAGTTTGGGGACTTCAACGGTGCCCCTGTAGGAGGGTGGACCGTGGGCATGTAGCAGGGTCTGGACCGCCCGCAGGTTTTCGGTGAAGTTGAGCGGGAGCCGGTATCGTTCGCCGTCTGTTGGTGCTGACGGAGTCGTAGACGGTCGCACTTGTGCCGTTGGCTGCTTTCCGTATCCGCTACTAACCACCAAAAGAGGATGATTGAGGTCACATCATGAACAGCATCGTGAGAGTATTTCCCATTTATTTCCAAGCGGGGTCCGTGAGAGATGTTCGGGTCTCCATGTGCCTTACTCGTCGTATGTTGTATCCAGGTACAGCCTTGTGAACATGGAGATATTTTTCCAACAGCCTCCCGCAATGTCACAAGGGTATGAAGAGGTAGGTATACCAGCTTGTAGATAGAAGGGAACCACGACTGGAAGATGATGGCGTCCTCTGGGTTGACTGGGGAGGCTGGGAGACACAAGGATCGTGAAAGAAGAAAGTGAGACAAAAGGAAGGACTTAGGAGTAGATGTGGTCAAGGGTATAGTGATGACCATCGCGTCGCAGAAGCAGAGGAAGACACTTGCTGCTGGGTTGAGGAAGTTGGCCGACGGGGACAAGGACTCAGTAGGGACAAGGGGAGCTAGAACCAAGGGATGGAGTGAAGCAGCTGAAACGGCTGCTGTGTTACTGCTGTTGGTGGTGGTACAGACATAAGATTTTGTTGTACGACGGATGTTTGTGCTACGTTGGGATGGGTAGAGTGATGAGGTGAGAGAAGAGATGTAGCTGCTGGGAGTCAGAGGATGAGGGAGTCGGTGCTTCAAGATGTGGGATGACTTGGCCAGTCCAAGAAAGAGTAGGGAGTTAGGAGGATGTGACGGAGGTTTGAGGTAGGAGAAGAGGGCCATGTACACTTGTTGTGAACCCCTGCTGTCATATTGTTGTTCAGAAGGTGCAGCTCGAAAGATCCTTGGGCATGTATGCGTTTGTGATGGTGCTGCTGCATCTAGACCTGGAGTCTGTTTACAAGCTGCTATGTAGGTGGAATGTTGATTGTGATGTTCTGTAAAGGCAAAGCAGGGCTGCGCTGTAGAAGATGTTGTCGCTGTTGTTGGCAAAGGATGTTGGAGCAAAGGAGGAGGATGCGGTCAAGGGGATAGGTGATCCTGCCGTGCCGCGAGGAGGTATTTTAAAAGTGTTATTGTGATTGGTAAGATGAGATCAGGATGGGAGAAGTAAGGGTGATCAATGAGGTGGTAGAAGTTGTTGTGCTGAGGTGATTAGTGTCTTTGCAGTTGGTGTTATGGTTAGTACTATGGCTGAGAGAGAGGAGATATGGAGGGATTGGAGTTGAAGTTGTTGGCACAATAGGAGGGGTCAAGCCATGCGTCCACAGAGGTGGCTGTGGTCGTAGTGTGGATAGGAAAGCTCCAGGTCGATATCAATAGCAATGAGAGAATTAGAGATGAATGAGGGAGCAGTGAATGCTGCTACACCGCATGAGAGATGAGTATGGAGGGACCGTTGACTCGTCTGAGGTTCAGAAGGGGATTTTTGCGGTGGAGACAACAGAGCTGATATCCCACCACAGAGGTAAAGAAGACAGAGAGTAATGTACTTCTTGATGCTGCAGTTGGATTTGGTGTGGTGTGAACCCATGATTCCTGAGGCGTGTGGTTAATGTTGCTGCTACTACTGCGTTTGCGGATGCGACTGGAGGTGCTGCTGCTTCAACGGCTGCTACTTCTGTGATGACGAAGGATGCTGGCTGCCGGAACGTTCAGGCTGTGTCCATACACAGTCCTTTTGGATCGGCAGATGGAAGAGGGAGAAGATGACGGTGTTGTGGCTGCCTTAGATCAGCTGCGTGGCTCGGTGTAGAATTTTGGGCATCAGTGATGACGAAGGAGTTGAAGATGGAGCCATGAACTTTCCCTCTGCTCTGATATCATGTCAGCAAATTGTACATGGCAAGAGAGACGTTTGAGGAATTCCTATACGCATAAGCAACAGTTGAACAGGTTGGGCACGATCCGAAGGCTGAGCGCTGCTGGAAACTTGGTGAGATCATCAAGACTGGGCGTGGTGCATATGCATGAGCGCTGAGGGAAGTAACTAGCAATGTCAAAGTATGATAGAGGCATAAGGATGGATTGGTGGTGGCAGTGCCGAGGCGCAGGCCGCGAGGCCGTAGCGTCGAGGCACGGGCCGCCAGAAAGCAAGGGCCGCAGCGACAAAACGCGGGTTGACAAAAGAGATAACGTTGATGAACAAGGGTTATACTGTAGACACACGGGTTGAGAGCGGAGTCATGATGAAATTGCCACAGCATCAGGGTGCCAGCATAGAAGTCAATTGGTTCACCTTGCCGGAGCACATGTGCGCGGGCAGGCAGATCAACCAAGTCTACGTGCCTTGATATATCTAAGCGGGCTACGCGGGTGTGAGTGGAAATGAAGGCAATGAGGAGCAACAAGAACTGTGGTGGCGGGCCGGAAGGCCGAGCCGGAATGGGGGTAGGGCAGAAGCCCGGGTCGAAGGAAAAGCCATAACTGATCGATGAATGACCACAAAGGGTAACATATACAAGGTCAGGTACTCTCCTAAGTACTACTGCTGATCCTAACCTAGGGATGCCCCCAGCTATGGTGGGCGAAAAGAGAGGCGGCGCGGAAGGCGCGCTAGCATCTTGCTACATCTTGGAGTCGCGAAGCGACTCCTTGAGTTGGAGCCGATGGTGACCAGATTCCTGGAGTTTGGGGACTTCAACGGTGCCCCTGTTGGAGGGTGGACCGTTGGCATGTAGCGGGGTCCGGACCGCCCGGAGGTTTTCGGTGAAGTTGAGCGGGAGCCGGTGCTGTTCGCCGTCTGTTGGTGCTGACGGAGTCGTTGACGGTCGCGCATGTACCGTTGGCTGCTTTCCATATCCGCTACTCACCACTGGAAGAGGATGATTGAGGTCACGTCATGAACCGCGTTGTGAGAGTATTTCCCAATAATTTCCAAGCGGGGTCCATGAGAGATGTCGGATCTCCATTTGCCATACTCGTCGTATGTTGTACCCAGGTGCAGCTTTGTGAAGATGGAGATATTTTTCTATTACCTCCAGCCTCTTCAAAGGCTGGGCTGCTATCACAACACCTGTTGCTTCCATTTTGAGCCTTGTTGATACTCAGTGTCACCCTTGGATAGCGGCGCCATCTCTGCTTCTGCTACTACTTCTCCCATACATCTGATTGAGACCAAATGGACTGTAGATGCCAACAGACTGGGAATTTTGAAAACCTAAGCCCACCAATGGAACATTCAGCTAAAAACCTTTCGGATCGATCCATAAAACAGGGTCATCAATAGGGGATTTGTAGAGTTATGCCGTTTTGAAAACAGGATATGCTGCTGCTCCTATTCCAGCTCACACTAGCCAGCTTGTGAACGGTGTTTCTCCCAAATGTACCTATGGAATGCAAATATTTGTGCACTAATAAAAAGCTTATTGTCACATAACCCACAATCCCATGGAGAATTACCATGTATCCATGGCTACCTCACAAGGATCCCACCTAACCTAACAAGTAAGGAGAGGTACCTTTTCCCTAGTTACCACACTCTGCCTATGGTCCAAGTTTAAGGTCGATCCAATGGTCGGATTGAGAGATAACTTGTCAGAGTGTGTTGACTAGGAAAAAGGTACCTCTGCTTACTTCCTACGTGAGGTGAGATCCTTGTGCGCTAGCCATGGACACATGGAAATTCTCCATGGTATTGTGGATTATGTGACCACTACGAGTGAGCCATGAGAGTATTTTCTAGCTCTCTAGGCCTTGTGTGAGTGGTCAGCCTGATTGCTAGGCTGATTTCCTCTCTTGTGTCAGATTATGGACTCTAGTGTGTGAGCCTTAGCCTCCATGGCTAAGTGGTGTGGCTTGGGAGAGGGCTGATTTACCCAAACTCTAGCTCTATATGTACTCCATCATTTTAAGTGATTCAACAACCATTCTTCAGCACAACTGATGCCCTTTCAGTCCCACATGCACGCTGCTCCAAGGCTCCCGCTCTCCTCCAGATCCAACATTTGGTATCAGAGCTGAGTTCTGCGAGTTTCAGCCAGCAGAGGTTGTCACTTTGAAAGTGACGGATGAGGATCAAACCTTGACCAAATGTGATGATCGATCACAAATCTTCAAGGCCACAAGACATACTTCCCAACGAGCCCAAGAGCGCGAAGATTCAACAGTCTGATTGAGAGTTATGCTCAAAACGAGGTCGGCTAGGGCTACACTTTTGTCTATGAGTAGGAGTGTCACCTTGTGATGACCATAACTCTCTTGTTTCTTTGTCAAATTTAGAAAGTGGCACATGCAAATTGTATTATTTTTTCTAAGCTTTCCATTGATGCAAACATATATACATTCCATGGACTCGTTTGGGAGAAACATTGTTTTCAAGGTAGTTGGTCTGAGTTGGAGTAGGAGGAGAAGCATACCCTGTTTTCAAGAGGGCATATCTTTCATACTCCCCTGTTGATGACCGTGTTTTATGAATCGATCTGAAAGGTTTTGAGCTGCATTTTGAGTGGTGGGCTCACGTTTTCCAAATCCCCAGTCTGCTGGCATCTACAGTCCATTTTCTATCATACAGATTTCTAGCAGAAGCAACAGCACAAGCAGGGGTACCACCGCCATCCAAGGGCAGCGTTCAGCATCACCAAATGCTCAAATAGGCAGCAACAGGCGTGGTCATAGCAGCCCAGTCCTTGTAGAGGCTGGAAGGATGTGCCAACTTCACGTTTTGGAAGATCCGTTCTTGCCTCCTTTTGGAGGAGAGGGGCTTGTGAGAGGTGGTGAGCGGTGACAAGCGTGCTCCACCCCCACAGGCAAAAGGTATCACCGCAGTGCAGGTGGTGGCGGGGAAGACGCCGCAGAATGATGCAGCATGCGCAAGTTCATCTACAACTCTAGCAGCAACATACGAGTGGAAGAAGAAGGACAGGTAGGCTTACAAGCTGCTTGTTAACACCATCTCCAATCCGCATCTTCAGTATGTGAGTGTTGTCACTCACATACAAGGCTACTGCAAAAGAGGGGTGGGACGTGTTGTGCAATAAGTATGATAGCAAGGATCTTGCATTTCTCATGCTTTTGGAGGAGAAGCTGATGGCATTGAAAATGCAAGGTAGCGAAGGGATGCATGCGTATTTGGACAGGACAAAGGAGCTAGAAAATCAGCTGAAAGCGGCTGGCAACCATGTGGAAGAGACGCGCTTCATCCTCCTCTTGCTGAGCGGACTTTTAGCGAGCTACGACACGGTACGAGAGACGTTAGAGTCCCAGTCGACTCTCAACCTAGACTTCATTTACATGCACCTGGTACAGGTAGAACTACGTCGTAGTGAAGCAAAGCACAATGGAAGCGATAGCAGTAAAGCAGCATTTGTGGTCACAAGCTCACGTAACCACCAGCAGCAACTGTCTAGGCAGCAGAGAGGCAAAAACAAAGGCAAGTGCCACTATTGCCAGAAAGAGGGACACTACAAAAAAGAGTGCTTCAAGTTCAAGAGGGACCAAAAGGAGCAGCAGCAGGAGCAGCAAAAGTAGCAATCTCCATAGCATCAACAGCAACAATCACAGCAGCATCAACAGCAGGAGTAGCAGCAGTAGAATTAGACTGGCGTACGCCATTTTGGCAACATGAACGTGGCCAAGGAGGTGTGCGACCGCCTTTTAATGGAGAAGGCGGATCTTGAAGAACAAGGACTCAGGGTGTACCAAGAGCCTCACGCACCATAAGGAGTGGTTTATGCAGCTACTCTCCATTCCTCCCCGTTTGATTGCTTTGGGTGATAATCAGGTGGTGTATCCTGAACGGATTGGGATTGTGGAGATGTGGTTGGAGACCCTACATGGAATTGAAGTGCGAGTTTTCCATGGCGTGTTGTATGTACCTGCTGTTGCATTCAACCTTCTCTCAGTGTCCTCTCTCACCAACACAGGATTGCGAGTCGTTTTTTATGCAGACTATGGCTACATCCTCGACAAGGAAACGCGAGAGGAGTTGGCCAGGTCGGTGAAGGAAGGTGAAATGTACCGCTTGTTGGGGGTGACCAAGATCCCGCACGAGCAGAGTCTTGCAGTAGTGGTATAGGCCACAGATGGCAAAATCTGGCATGCGTACTAGAGCCACATCGGCATTCGTGCCTTGAAGAAACTTCAAACAAAGCAGATGGTGCGTGACTTGTCCACCATCTCTAACTTTGAGCAGCAGTCGTGCATCGCCTGTTTGGAGGGGAAGCAACATCGCAAGGCGTTCTCCGGAGCAAGGGAGCATGCAAAGGAGGTACTAGAGCTGGTCCACAAAGACTTGTATGGCCCGATGCAGACCTAGGGCTTCGTAGGGTTTGGGTATTTTCTCACCTTCATTGATGATATCAGCCGTTACATTGCTGTGTACTTCCTTTCCTCCAAGGTCTAGTGCATTGACAGATTCAAGGAGTTCAAAGCTATGGCGGAGAACGAGACAAGCAAGAAGATCAAGGTGTTGCGCAGCGGCCGTGGTGGAGAGTACCTGAGCAAGGAGTTCCAAGACTACCTCGTAGCAACAGGCATCAAGGCACAGTATACCACGCCATACTCACCAAAGCAAAACGGTGTAGCAGAACGTGCCAACCGCATCATCATTGAGTCAGCACGCTCCATGCTGCACGCGGCCCGGCTTACATACGAATTTTGGGCCGAAGCAGTGAGCCTTGTGGTGTGCATCAAGAACCGCAGTCCAACTAAGGCACTAGAGGAGATGACACCATACGAGGCATAGTTCGGCAAGAAGTCGAGTGTGGGTCATCTTTGTGCGTTTGGCAGCTTGGCACACATGCACATGCCAAAGGAGAAGCGGCAGAAGTGGGACGCAAAGAGCGCACACATACTGATGATAGTTTTTTACGTAGCAAGCAAGGCCTATCGCCTCTACGAGAGGGATACAGGCCACGTCATCATGACTACGGATGTCATCTTCAATGAGAGTAACGTCATCGGCAGCAACATCATTTGCGAAGAGGTAGCAGAACCAACAGCTAACGAGGCAGTGGGAGTAGATATCCTTCCTGACCTAGTCTCTCCTGATCCTTCCTCTACTATGATAGTAGGAGAATCACCCTAGTCTCCCATGTCAAATGCAGCAGATACAGAAGCCTCATCGGCACGAGCAAAGGAAGGAGATGCAGCAGAACCAATAGCAGCAGTTGTGCTAGCAGTACCGTACCAACCGCCCACTAATGCTCCTGTACCAGGTCATAGGTACCCTCTTAGGGTGCGCTACAAGCCTTGTGAGTGCGCCCATTTCAGGATGTTCCCAAAACCAGAACAAATGAACGTCACAGTTATAGCAGATTCAGATGAGCCATCGTCCTACAAGGAGGTCATGGCTGCACCCGATGTAGCAGATCGGGCGTAAGCTGTGCAGCAGGAGATACAGTTGTAGCTTGACAACGGTAAATGGGAGCTGAAAGCATCCACCTGGATATAAAGTGATAAATTATAAGTGGGTATTCAAGAAGAAGCGGGGAGCAGATGACAACCTGGAAAAGTACAAGGTGAGGTTAGTCGCCAAGGGATACTCACAGCTTGAAGGCATCGATTACACGAAAACTTTTATTCCTGTTGTAAAGTTTGCCTCTATGCGCGCGCTCCTTTCTTATGCAGCAGCTGACTTCGAGATTCACCACATTGATGTCAAGAAGACATTCTTGAACAATGACTTGGAGGAGGAAATCTACATGGAGTTAACGGAGGGATTCGTCATGGATGGCCTGGAGTACATGGATTGAAAGCTGCAAAAGTTGTTGTACGGCCTCAAGCAAGCGTCGCGTGATTGGAACCAGAAGTTGGATGCAACGCTGCAGTGCATGGGGTTTGAGCGCAACGAGTGTGACTACAGCGTGTATCGCTAGCAGCATGAGCATGAGATCCTCATCATCATTGTCTATGTGTATGACATGCTCCTCCTTTCCAACAGCATGTCTGCACTGCGGGAGTTGAAGGAGGCCATGCAAGAGCGTTTCCAGATGTCTGATCTCGGGGAGGCATCATACTTCCTTGGTATCCAGATCACGCGTGAGCGCAAATCACGCTCTCTCTCGCTGCAGCAGAGCCGCTACATCAAGGATGTCTTGCAGTGGTTCGGCATGGCAGATGCAAAACCCATCGGCACTCCGCTTGAGACGCGGCAGTACCTCGTGAGCTTCAGTGGACAAGCAGATGCAGCTGAGCGGCAGAAGAACCAGAGCATCGTCGACAGTCTTATGTACGTGGTGGTTGCAACCAGGCCGGACCTTGCACAGGCTATGAGCGCTGTGAGCCAGCACATGGCTAATCCTATACCTGAGTACTTGAAGGCAGTGAAGCGGACCTTCCGCTACCTTGCTGGAACCATCAACATCGGCATGACGTACAACGGCAACGGCAACAGCATCATCGGCTACACAAACGCAAAATGGACTTCAAACCGTGAGGACCGCAAGTCCATCTCTGGAAATGTATTCCTCATGAATGGCGGGGCCATCAGCTTTTGCAGCGAGCGGCAGGTGGTCGTGGCCACCTCAAGCACGGAAGCTGAGTACGTCTCTCTCAGTTTAAGAGCAAAAGAAGCAGTTTGGCTTCAGCGTCTCATGGTGGAGATGATTGGGAGTGCAGCAGTTCCAGTTCTTGTACGCGTCGACAACCACAGTATAATCGCACTCGCTAAGAATCCTGAGCACCATGCACGTACCAAGCACATTGACATTGCATATCACTTCATCAGGCACATGGTACAGGAGGGTGCTATCAAGTAGGAGATTACTCCAATTAGCAAGCAGGGAGCTTATTTCTGCACCAAGCCAGTGATCCGTGAGAAGCAGTAGTTCTGCATGAAGGCATGTGGACTTTGCCCACTCTGACTGCGGCAAAGTGGGAGATTGCTGGGAAAGGAGCCATCCGGCTCAGTTTCAGGTCCACAGGAGCAAATTCCATGAAACTACCAGATGTGTGCTTCGATCATTAATCCGACTTCACCATTATAAAGATCAAGTGTTAAATTGTCTACGGTGCAAGTTGCAGGCGGGTCCAACGGTCGGATTGCGAGATATGAATTTTTGACGTTTTTGGGGTCATGGACCGCCAGTGTTTGAGTGATCATGGGCGATGGCTCCATGCCTTAGCCTGAAAAAAGAAAAAGGGCAAGAGATCCAGGGTCAAGACCTGATGGGAGAAATATCCCAAAGGTCCTAGATTCTTGGATTGCCTTGTCAGAGTGTGCTGACTAGGAAAAGGATACTTCTGTATAAGCCATCGATACATGGCCATTCTCCATGGAATTGTGGGTTATGTTACCACTAGGAGTGTGCTATGAGAGTATTTTAAGCTGTGTAAGTCGTGTGTGAGTGGTCAGCCTGATTCCTAGGCTGATTTCCTCTCTTGTGTGAGATTATGGACTCTAGTGTGTGAGCCTTAGCCTCCATGACTAAGTGGTGTGGCTTGTGAGAGGGCTGACTTGCCCAAGCTCTAGCTCTATATGTATACCATCATTTTGAGTGATTCAACAACCATTCTTCAGGATAACTAATGCCCTTTCAATCGCACATGCTCGTTACTCCAAGGCTCCCTCTCTCCTCCAAATCCAACAGCATCAAGGTCCAACGCATCACGCCATATTCACTATAGTAGAACAATATAGCAGAATACGCCAACTGCACCATTGCCGATCTTGTGTTGTCCATGCTATACACGGCTCGGCACACCTATGACTTTTTGGATGGAACGATGAGCAATACGGTGTTAATCTTAGACCAAAATCCCACCAAGGTACTAGAGCAGATAACACCACATGAGACGTGGTTCAGCAATAAGCCAAGCGTGGATTTCCTCCGTGTATTTGCTAGCTTGGCATACATGCACGTGCCCAATGAAAAGTAGCAGATGTGGGATGTGAGGAGTTTGTACATACTCGTGATTGGCTATAACGTGGTACACAAAGTACATTGCCTCTATGAGAGGATTACTCGTCACGTCATCATCTCCATAGATGTTATCTTTAATGAGGCTGAGGTCATCAATATGAACATCATTTACAAAGAAGTAGAAGAATCAGCAAAACCAGTAGCTGACAAAGTAGTGGGAGTAGGAATTCCTCATCAACCTGTCTCTCCTACTCTTTCTATTATGATAGTAGGAGAACGAGTCTACTCTTCTATGTCTGATGTAGTAGATACAACGTCATTAACAGAGACACAGGAAGGAGATCTAGCACAATCACCAAGACCAATTGTTCTAGCAATAACGTGTAAGCTGCTAGTTAATACTCCAGTACCACATCGCAAATACCCTTGCAGGGTACGCTGTAAGCCTGGTGAGCACGGTCATTTCTAGATGCCAGACAAACCAAAATAGGCATACATTGTACTTACAATAAATTTAGATGAGTCAACTTCCTTTAAGGAGGTCATGACTACAGCAGATGTAGTAGACTGGACGTAATCCGTATAATAAGAGATACAGTCACAGCACGATAAGGACACATGGAACATGAGTGGACATTCACATGGGTACAAGGTAATTAAGTATAAGTGGGTGTTCAAGAAGAAGCAAGGATAAAATAATATATTTGAAAAGTACAGGATGTGGCACGTCATAAAGGGCTACTCATAACACGAGGTCATCGAATTTATTGAAACCATTTCTCCCGTTGCAAAGTTTGCCTCTCTTAACACGCTCATCTTGTATGTTGCTGTTGAGGACTTCAAGATCCACGACATGGATGTCAATATGATATTCTTGAACTATGACTTGGAGGAGGACATCTAGACATAACAGCAAGACAGATTTGTCATGAACGGCTAGGATTAATTGGTTTGTAAGCTATAGAAGTCGTACGGCCTCAAGCAATCGACATGTTCTTAGAAGCAAAAGTTAGATGTGGCACTGTAGTGCATGGGATTTGTGCACAAAGAGTATGACTAAAATGTCTTTTGCTGGCAACATGAGTCTGAGTTCCTCATCCTCATTGTCTAAGTGGATGACATGTACCTCCTTTTCGGACAGCATGTGTACACGACAAGAGTTCAAGGAGGTGATGAAAGAGTTATTTCAGATATCTGATCTCAGAGAGGCATCATACTTCTTTGGCATCCAGATCACGCGTGATCGCAAAGTACGTATCCTCCCACTACACTCGAGTTGCTACATCAAGGATGTCCTACAGTGGTTTGGCATGGCAGAGGTAAAGCCTATATGCATGCCGCTTGAGACACAATAGTACCTCCTGGGCATCAGTGGAGAAGTGGTACCATAGCATTGTCGGCAGTCTGATGTACTTGATGGTGGAAACCAAGACAGACCTTGTACAGAGTGTTAGCGTTGTGATCCAACACATGGCAAACCTCGGACATGAGTATCGAAAGGCAATAAAGTGGATCTTCGGTTGCCTCGATAGACCCATGGACATCGGCATCACCTATGGTAGCACCAAGAACTACATCATTGACTACCCAGACGTAGACTGGGCTTCAAACTCTTAGAACCACAAGTCCATCTTTGGACATGTGCTTCTCATGAATGGAGGAGTCATAAGCTGGTGTTGCAAGCGGCACGTGGTTGTAACCATCCCAAGCACAGAAGTTGAGTACGTGTCTCTCCATCTTGGAACAAAAACAAATGGCTCTAGCGTCTTGTGGCAAAAATGAGAGGGAGTATAGCAGTTCTTGTTCCTATGCACATCGACAACGAGAGCGCAATTTCACTTTCTAGGAACCCTGAGTAGCATACTCACACAAATTACATTGAGATTGCGTATATCTTCATTAGGTACATGGTGTAGGAGGATGCTATCAATTCGGAGTTTACTCCAACTAGCAATTAGGTTATTGATTTTTATACCAAGCCAGTGAACCATAAAAAACAATAGTTGTTCTATGAAGGCATGTCCAATCTGCTCATTTTGACTACGACAAGTGGGAGACTATTCAAAAAGGAGCCATCAGGCTCGGTTTTAGGTCCATAGGAGCAAGTTCTCAAAAGCTACTAGATATTTCTTCCTATTTTTCCTCCATTGAACCATTGGAAGGACTAGCTGGTAAAATATCTACCGTGTACGTTATTGTGTAATCCAATTACTGTATTGGGAGATATTAACTTTCAAAGTTTCTACGGTCATCAACTGTTGACGTCTCGATGCTCATGGATAACGGTTCCATGCCTTAGCCTCAAGAGAAAAGCGCAAGAGGTATAGGGTCAAGACCTCATGGAAGAATATCCAAAAGGACCCTTGATCCTAGGATTTTGTTATCACTGTGTACTCGCAAGGTAAAAGTAACATGTCCTTACTTATTAGGTGAGGTGGGATCTTTGTGTGCTAGCCATGGATACATGGTGCTTCTCCATGAAATTGTGTGTTATGTAACCACTAGGAGTATGCCATGAGAGTATTTCCTAGCTCTCTAGGTCGTGTATGATTGGTCAGCCTGATTGCTGGGCTGATTTATTCTCTCTTGTGAGATTTTGAATGCAAGAGTGTGAGCTTTAGCCTCAATGGCTAAGTGTTATGGCTTTTGAAAGGATTGACTTGCTCAAGCTCTACCTCTATATGCACGCCATCACTTTCTTTGATTCACTAACCATTGTTTAGTACAAGTAATGCCTTTCCAGTCCCATATACTTGTTGCTCCAAGGCCACCTCTTTCCTACAGATCCAATATCAGGGCAGTCCATGACCGTAGCAGAGGCAATGAATGTGCCAGGTAATGAATATTCCAGGTAGAAGGAGGAAGGAGGCAACAAAATTGCATCCATTCAATAGAACAAAGCATGGATCTTGGTGGAGAGGCCTTGAAATGTCCACTTGGTGGGGTCAAACTAGGTACTCTAGAATAAATTCAAGGAAGGTGGTACTTTTAACAAGTCGAAAACAAGCGTTATAACAAAGGGATTTTTGAATTGTTCAGGCTAAGAGCGCAAGGAGGCCTGTATAATTGTCATCACATTTGCCTCCATCAGATCCTTGCAAGCCATTATAACTGCCAAAGACCTAGAGCTCCATCAGATGGATGTGAAGACATATTTTCTTCATAGAAACCTAGACAAAGGGGTGCTTATGGAAGTGCCTGAGGGTGTCAAGGCTCCAGGGGACAAGATGGACAAACTTGTGAAAGTACTATAGGGTCTAAAATTATATCCAGCTATATGACATAAGAAGATGGATGCCTTCATGGTGGGCACACCTTCATGCAGTGCCAACATGATCCTACTGTCTAAGTGCGAAAGGATGAGTGAGGATTGAGCCAGTGGTACTCTATACGGGGATGTCCAAATCATCTACTCTTCATCAATCGAGCTCTCAAAAAAGCTTACAAATGATATCAGCACCAGGTAAAGATGAGAGACATGGATTCCCTCGAGTTCTATTGGAAAGGTCATCCAGCATAACAGAACGATAATTACCAAAGAGCTGAAGAAGATTGAGTATTTACAAAGATCATATAGCGCATCGACAGTAAAGAATGTAAGCCGAAGAGTACATCCATGATAACATTGTTGGAACTTGAGGAGAGAGGGAGCCTTGGAGCAGCGAGCATGTGGGACTCAAAGGGCATCACTTGTGCTGAAGAATGGTTGTTAAATCACTCAAAATGATGGAGTACATATAGAGCTAGAGCTTGGGCAAGTCAGCCCTCTCACAAGCCACACCACTTAGCCATGGAGGCTAAGACTCACACACTAGAGTCCACAATCTCACACAAGGGAGGAAATCAGCCTAACAATCAGGCTGACCAGTCACACACGACCAAGACAGCTAGAGAATGCTCTCATGGCACACTCCTAGTGGTCACATCACCCACAAACCCATGGAGAATCGCCATGTGTCCATGGCTAGCACACAAGGATCTCACCTCACCTAAAAAGTAAGGAGAGGTACCTTTATCATAGTAAGCACACTCTGACAAGGCAATCCTAAGACCAAGGACCTTTTTGGATATTTCTCCCATCAGGTCTTGACCCTGGACCTCTTGCCTTTTTCTTTTCTCGGGCTAAGGCATGGAGCCATCACCCATGGCCACCCAGACATCGGCGGTACATGACCCCTGAAACTTTGAAAATTCATGTCTCCCAATCCGACCGTTGGATCGGCCTGAAACTTCAACTGTAGATATGTTGGGAAAGGAGCCGTCCGGCTCTGTTTCAGGTCCACAGGAGCAAGTTCCAGGAAACTTCCAGATGCCTGCTCCGATTGTCGATCCGTCTTCACCATTTGAAAGATCATGTGGCAAATTATCTACCGTCCAAGTTTAAGGCCGATCCAACGGTCGGATTGGGAGATATGAATTTTTGACGTTTCAGGGATCATGGACCGCCGATGTCTTGGTGGCCATGGGCGATGGCTCCATGCCTTAGCCTGAGAAAAGAAAAAGGCAAGAGGTCCAGGGTCAAGACCTGATGGGAGAAATATCCAAAAAGGTCCTTGGTCTTAGGATTGCCTTGTCAGAGTGTGCTGAGTAGAATAAAGGTACCTCTCCTTACTTTTTAGGTGAGGTGAGATCCTTGTGTGCTAGCCATGGACACATGGCGAATCTCCATGGGTTTGTGGGTGATGTGACCACTTGGAGTGTGCCATGAGAACATTCTCTAGCTCTCTAGGTCGTGTGTAACTGGTCAGCCTGATTGTTGGGCTGATTTCCTCCCTTGTGTGAGATTGTGGACTCTAGTGTGTGAGCCTTAGCCTCCATGACTAAGTGGTGTGGCTTGTGAGAGGGCTGACTTGCCCAAGCTCTAGTTCTATATGTACTCCATCATTTTGAGTGATTCAAAAACCATTATTCAGCACAAGTGATGCCCTTTCAGTCCCACATGCTCGCTGCTCCAAGGCTCCCTCTCTCCTCCAGATCCAACATTTGGTTATAGCCAGATTCTGCCAGATTCAGCCAGCACTGGCCGTCACTTTGAGAGTGACGGATTAAGGTCAAACCTTGACCAAATTTGACAATTGATCACTGGATCTTCATGTTCGTGGGACAAGCTTTCCAACGAGCCCAAGATCACGAAGATCCAACGTTCGGATTGAGAGTTATGCTCAAAACGAGGTCGGCCAGGGCTACACTCTTCTCTATGAGTGAGACTGTCGCCTTGTGATGACCATAACTCTCTTGTTTCTTTGTCAAATTTAAAAAGTGGCACATGCGAATTTTAGTATTTTTCCTAGAATTTCTATTGGTGCAAAAATATTTGCATTCTATTGATTCGTTTGGGCGAAACGCCGTTTACAAGCTGGCTGGTCTGAGTTGGAGTAGGAGCAGAAGCACACCCTGTTTTCAAGAGGGCATATCTTTCACAATTCCCTGTTGATAACCCTGTTTTATGGGTCGATCTGAAAGGTTTTGAGCTGAGTTTTCTAGTGGTGGGCTCAGTTTTTCTAAATTCCTAGTCTGCTGGCATCTACAGTCCATTTTCTGTCAGACAGATTTCTGGCACAAGCAGCAGCAGAAGCAGGGGTATCGCCGCCACCCAAGGGCAGCTTTGAGCATCACCAAAGCTCAAAATGGCAGCAGCAGGTGTGGTAACAGCAGCCCAGCCCTTGGAGAGGCTGGAAGGACGCGCCAACTTCACGTTTTGGAAGATCCGTACCCGCCTCCTTTTGGAGGAGAAGGGCTTGTGGGAGGTGGTGAGCGGCGACGAGCGCGCTCTGCCTCCACAGGCAAAAGGCATCACCGCAGCTGAAGTGGTGGCGGGGAAGATGCCGCAGAAAGGTGCAGCACATGCAAGTTCATCTACGACTGCAGCGGCGGCGTATGAGGAGTGGAAGAAGAAGGACAGGCAGGCCTACAGGTTGCTTGTCAACACCATCTCCAACCCGCATCTTCAGTACGTGAGTGACAAGGCTACTGCAAAGGAGGGGTGGGACACGTTGTGCAAGAAGTATGAGAGCAAGGATCCTACATTCCTCATGCTTTTGGAGGAAAAGATGATGGCGCTGAAAATGCAGGGTGGTGAAGGGATGGAGGCGTACCTGGACAGGGCAAAGGAGCCGGTGAAGCAGCTGAGAGCGGCTGGCAACCCTGTGGAAGAGACGCGCTTCATCCTCCTCTTGCTGAGGGGACTCCCAACCAGCTACGACACGTTGCGAGAGACGCTAGAGTGCCAGCCAACTCTCGACCTCGACTTCATCTGCACACACCTGGTGCAGGTGGAACCGCGTCGCAATGCCGCAAAACGCAATGGCAGCAATAGCAGCAGTGAAGCAGCTTTCATGGCGATGGGCTCACGCAACCAGCAGCAGCAGCTGTCCGGGCAGCAGAGAGGCAAGAAGAAGGGCAAGTGCCATTATTGCCAGAAACAGGGGCACTACAAGAAGAGTGCTTCAAGTTCAAGAGGGACCAGAAGGACCAGCAGCAGCAGCAGCAAAAGCAGCAATCTCCACAGCAACAGCAGCAGCAGTCACAGCAACGTGAGCAGCACCAGCAGCAGCAGCAGTAGAACCAGACCGGCGTGCGCCATTTTGGCAACATGAACATTGCCAAGGAGGTGCGCGACCGCCTCTTCATGGCGAAGTCTGACATGTCGCAGAAGGAGAAGGCGGATCTAGCGTGGTACAAAGACTCAGGGTGTACCAAGAGTCTAACGCACCACAGGGAGTGGTTTACGCAGTTGCTGTCCATCCCTCCCCGTCCTATCGCTTTGGGTGATGATTGGGTGGAATATGCTGGAGGGATTGGGATTGTGGAGATGTGGTTGGAGACCCCGTGTGGCATTGAAGTGGGAGTGTTCCCCGGTTTACTATACGTACCTAATGCTGCATTCAACCTGCTCTCAGTCTCCTCTCTTACAAACACAGGACTGCGCGTCGTCTTCGATGATGACTATGGCTATATCCTCAACAAGGATACAGGAGAGGAGTTGGCCAGGTCGGTGAAGGAGGGCGACATGTACCGCGTGCTGGGGGCGACCAAGATCCCGCGTGAGCAGAATCTTGCAGCAGTGGTGCATGCGACAGATGGTGAGATCTGGCATGCGCGCTACGGCCACATCGGCATGCGCGCCTTGCAGCAGCTTCAAGCAAAGCAGATGGTGCGTGACCTGCCTACCATCTCTAACTTTGAGCAGCAATTATGTATCGGCTGTTTGGAGGGGAAGCAGCACCAGGAGGCGTTCTCTGGAGCAGGGGAGCGTGCAAAGGAGGTGTTGGAGCTGGTCCACACGGACCTGTGCGGACGGATGCAGACCCAGAGCTTTGGAGGCTCTAGGTATTTCCTCACCTTCATTGATGATTTCAGCCGTTACACTGCTGTGTACTTCCTTCCTTCCAAGGACCAGTGCTTTGACAGGTTCAAGGAGTTCAAGGCCATGGTGGAGAACCAAACTGGCAAGAAGATCAAGGCGTTACGCAGCGATCGCGGTGGAGAGTACCTGAGTAAGGAGTTCCAGGACTACCTCGCAGCAGCTGGCATCAAGGCGCAGCGTATCGTGCCATACTCGCCGCAGCAGAACGGTATAGGAAAACGCGCCAACCGTACCATTGTGGAATCGGCGCGCTCCATGCTGCACGCGGCTCGGCTGACCTACGACTTCTGGGCTGAGGCCGTGAGCACTGCAGTCTACATCAAGAACCGTAGTACAACTAAGGCGCTGGAGCAGATGACGCCGTACGAGGCGTGGTTCGGCAAGAAACCGAGCGTGGGTCATCTCTGAGCATTTGGCAGCCTGGCGCACATGCACATGCCCAAGGAGAAGCGGCAGAAATGGGACGCAAAGAGTGTGCAGATGCTGATGATTGGCTACGACGTGGCAAGCAAGGCCTATCACCTCTACGAGAGGGATACAGGCCACGTCATCATCTCCAGGGATGTAGTCTTCAACAAGAGCAACTTCATCGGCACCAACACTATCTGTGAAGAGGCAACAGAACCAGCAGCTGACGAGATAGTGGGAGTAGAAATCCTTCCTGACCCAGTCTCTCCCGATCCTTCCTCTACTGTGACAGTGGGAGAATCACTCTACTCTCCCATGTCAGATGCAGCAGATACAGCAGCCTCATCGGCAGAAGCAGAGGAGGGAGATGTAGCACCACCAGCAGTAGCTGTTGTGCCAGCAGCACCGCGCCAGCCGCCGGCTAACGCTCCAGCACCAGGTCGCAGGTACCCTCTTAGGGTGCGTTACAAGCCTGGTGAGCG